>SDVV010038993.1:0-10675 GCA_016164225.1 Gammarus roeselii | reverse complement strand
AATACACCTGAATGCTCTTGTAAGCATTGTTAGCAGCATCAATACACCTGAATGCTCTTGTAAGCATTGTTAGCAGCATCAATACACCTGAATGCTCTTGTAAGCATTGTTAGCAGCATCAATACACCTGAATGCTATTGTAAGCATTGTTAGCAGCATCAATACACCTGTATGCTATTGTAAGCATTGTTAGCATCATCAATACACCTGAATGCTCTTATAAGCATTGTTAGCAGCATCAATACACCTGAATGCTCATGTAAGCATTGTTAGCAGCATCAATACACCTGAATGCTCTTGTAAGCATTGTTAGCAGCATCAATACACTACAGTGTTAGGTGTAATTTTTGTAATAGCACAAATTAGACTTTATTTTGTGCATCCTAACTCCATGTGAAGAGACAACTCTGGCCCAAACGACACGTCGTCTCTAATAGACTTCTATGTATTCTTCACCGGTAATTTCGATTTAATTTTCCAGTGTGTAAGATATCGTGTTAAATTGTTATAGAATTATTACAGACTTCAGGGTATTCCTAATTGTGGCGGTATGTATTCCAGGCGCCCGAGCATATTTCTGTGCAAAAAATGGTTTCAAATACCGAATAAAAAATTGGCCGGGAATTTCCTTCTGGAAATGTAATAAGCTGATGTAAATCAACTCAAATGGGACAGGTTTTATGCCCCCTTTGCTGAGAAAGGACGATCCTTCCCCGGGTACACCAGGTCTTAAGAACCCGTTTGCTGAGAGAGGGCGATCCTTCCGTGGGCATACCAGGTCTTAAGAACCCGTTTGCTGAGAGAGGACGATCTTTCCTTGGGCATACCAGGTCATAAGAACCCATTTGCTGAGAGAGAGCGATTATTCCTCGGGTATACCAGGTCTTAAGAACCCGTTTGCTGAGAGAGGGCGATCTTTCCTCGGGAAACCCAGGTCTTAACAACCCGTTTGCTGAGAGAGGGCGATCCTTCCTCGGGCATACCAGGTCTTAAGAACCCGTTTGCTGAGAGAGGGCGATGATTCCTTGGGCATACCCGGTCTTAAGAACCCGTTTGCTGAGAGAGGGCGATCCTTCCTTGGGCATACCTGGTCATAAGAACCCGTTTGCTGAGAGAGAGCGATTATTCTTCGGGTATACCAGGTATTAAGAACCCGTTTGATGAGAGAGGGCAATCTTTCCTCGGGTATACCAGGTCTTAAGAACCCGTTTGCTGAGAGAGGGCGATCCTTCCTCGGGCATACCAGGTCTTAAGAACCCATTTGCTGAGAGAGGGCGATCCATCATTGGGCATTCCAGGTCTTAAGAGCCCGTTTGCTGGGAGTGAGCGATCCTTCCTTCGGTATACCAGGTTTTATGTTCCTTTTCTGAGAGAGGACGAGTCTTTCTTGGGTACACCAGGTTTTAGGTTTCTTTGCTGAGTGAGGACGATCCTTTTTTGTGTACATCAGATCTTATGTTCTTATGCTGAGAGAGGACAATCTTTTCTTGGGCACACCGGGTCCTATGCCGCCCTTTGCTGATAAAGGACGTTCTTTCCTTGAGTGCACCAGGTCTCTAGCCACCTCCTCTGCTGAGAGTGGACAATTCTTCCTTGGGTACACCAGATTTTATGCTCCAGTTTGCTGAGAGGGTACGATCTGTCTCAAGTGCCTCTGATCATGTGCTTCCTTTTGCTGAGATAAGACGATTCTTCCTCGTTACACCAAGCACATGAATTTCTTTTCCTATAACACCCTAGTTCACGATTTTGCTCTGGCGGTCACCAAACTATTATATTTACTTTTGAACACTCCCTTCCTACCGGATGTTGAGGGTGTACACAGCTCAACATTTATTCGCCCATAAGCTCTGTCCACAGTGGCGTCTTTTGCAAGGCGCAGCATTAATCTCGATGGTAGTTCTGTGATTGTCCATGAGCTATTTTTAGGACTTAGAAGTCCCCCAGAGGTGGTTTAGGCCTATGAAGTGCCCCATAGGGGGCTTAGGCCAGAGGAGGGCCCTAGAGGTGGTTTAGGCCAGAGGATTGCCCAAGAGGTGGCTTAGGCCAGAGGAGTGCCCCTGAGGTGGTTTAGGCCAGTGGAGTGCCCCTGAGGTGCATTGGACCTGAGGAGTGCCCCAGAGGCTTACAAGTGTTTACAAGTATAGGAAGACAACAACAAGACTGTTGGCTCAAACTAGGTTGCCTTGCGATCGCAAGAGGGTTAGTTCTGAAGTAGAATGTCTAAGAGGCCTATTGGCCCAAACTAGGTTGCCTTTTGATAGCAAGAGGATTAGTTCTGAAGTAGAACGTCTAAGAGAGCCTCGTGTGCCATTTCTGTTTCTGTTTTATAACAACAGGAAATGGAACGGTTTAGCTATTTATCGGCGATTTATGTAGAACTTATCAAGCCGCGACTTAAACGTTTTGATTGTATTGCTGTTTACAACCTCCGCTGGAAGTTTGTTCCATTCTTCGACAACTCAATACGTGAAGAAATTGCGCGTGATGTCGAGTGAGAAACGTTTCCAAATGATTTTGTATCCATTCTTTCAAGTCACTCCGTTTGTATCTAGAGTGAAAAGGCTCGCTCGGTCGACGTTTTCCGTACCCTTCATAATCTTCCAGACTTCTATCATGTCGCCTCTGACTCGACGTTTTTCTAGGATTGAGTTCACGAAGCCTGTCTTCGTACGATTTATTCCGCAGTGAAGGGATGAGTTTGGTAGTTCTACGTTGAACCTTCTCAAGTTTAATAACGTATTTTCTAATGAATGGAGACCAAAATTGAACGGCATACTCGAGATGCGGTCTAACAAATGCATTAATTAGCTTGAGTATAATGTGTTGGTTTTTGTACGAGATAGTTCGGGATATCATACCTAGCATTTTGTTGCCTTTATTGGCAGCATCGTTACATTTCTTGCTGCATTTCAAGTCGTTACTATTGATACCTAAATCGCTCTCATAGGTGACGGGAATGAGTTTCTTTCCTGACATTGCATATATATGTTTGGGATTATGAGGACCTATGTGCATAACTTTGCATTTGTCTGCATTAAATTTCATTTGCCACTTTTCTGACCAATCAACAATTTTTTTCAAGTCTAGTTGGATCTGCTGTCACTCTAGTTCAGTTTGCACTTTTCCTCCGATCTTAGTATCGTCTGCAAACTAGCTAATGTTTGAGAGTACGTTGCTATTGAGGTCATTGATGAATATTATAAAGAGAACTGGACTTAACACGGATCCTTGAGGCACGCCGCTTGTAACATTACCCCAGGGGGAGGAAACTCCGTCATGTACAACTCGCTGCCGTTTGTCCGTAAGCCAGCATTTTATCCAGTTGTTAAGCTCGCCTCGTATACCGATGCTGTGCAATTTACTAATTAGGCGCTTGTGGGGGACTTTATCAAAGGCCTTTTGAATGTCAAGGTAAATGATATCGATTGGAGATTTTGTGTCATGGATTTCGATTGTATTTCTGAGAAAGAGTAGCAGATTTGTGAGACAGGAACGGTTGTGTCTAAAGCCATGCTGGGAGTCACCAATCAATTTGTTTGATTCTAAGAATTCTGTAATTTTATCCGTTATCAAACTTTCCATCAACTTGCCAATGACTGAAGTGAGACGTATTGGACGGTAATTTCCGGGACACTTTTTGTCCCATTTTTAAAAATTGGGGTAACATTGGCCTCTTTCCATTTAAAGGGGCAGGTGCCGTTTGTGAGAGATTGGGTGAAAATATGTGATAAATGTTCGGCGATTTCGTTTGTAGTCTCTTTTTAGAATTCTAGGATGAATTTGGTCTGGACCTGAAGATTTGGTGACTTTCAATTTGTCTATATATTTAATAACTTCGACGGGGGCAAAGTTCACTGTGTTGAGGACTTTTATTCGTTTTACCGCTATGATATCCTCAGGATTAGGAATATCCTGATTCTCTAACGTAAATACAGAGCAAAAGTATTCATTAAGTAGAACGCTCATTTTGGTGTCGGCCGTTTCTAGCTCACCAACATCGTTCTCGAGAGGACCTATTACAGATTTTGATTTTTTTTTTGCCCGAGATATAACTCAAAAATTGTTTCGGATTAGTTTTGGCATTGGCAGCAATTTCATTTTCATATTTAGGCCAGAGGAGTGCCCTTGAGGTGGTTAGGCTAGAGGAGTGTCCCTGAGGTGGTTTAGGCCAGAAGAGTGCCCTTGAGGTGGTTTAGGCCACAGGAGTGCTCCTGAGTTTGTTTAGGCCAGACGAGCGCCCCTGAGGTGGTTCGGCCAGAGGAGTGCCCCAGCGATAGTTCAGGCCAGAGGAGGGCCCGTGAGGTGGTTAGGCCAGAGGAGTGCCATTGAGATGGTTTAGGCCAGAGGAGTGCCCCTGGGGTGGAAATGCCAGAGGAGTGCCTCTGTGGTGGTTTAGGCCAGAGGAGTGCCCCTGAGGTGGTTTGTGGCAGAGGAGTGCCCCTGAGGTGGTTTAGGCCAGAGGAGTGCCCCAGAGGTGGTTTAGGCCAGAGGAGTGCCCCTGAGGCTTACAAGTGTTTACAAGTGTTTACAAGTGTTTACAAGTGTAAGGCGACAACAACCAGCCTTTTGTCCCAATTTGGGTTGCCTATTGATTGTAAGAAGATTAGTTCTGAAGTAGAAAGTCTAAGATAGCATCTGGTGTCTTTCTATTTTCCGTTTTAATAGATCAAGAATGGAAAGGAAATAGTGTTTAACGATGATTCTCGAAACAACTCAAATCAGCACCTGAAGAGAAAGCCACCGACCCACGGTGTTGATCTGAGATTGTCACAGTTTCATTCCTCGTTAAACCAATGCTGACCGGCGTCATTGCTGAACACCGTTTTGTAACAAGCAGGTACCAATGCTGGGCACCTTTTTTACCTTGCTAGTGCCAATGCCGGGCACTAATTTAACCGTATAGGTGTCAATGCCGGACACCATTTTTAACGAATATACTGGTGAAAGTGCTATAGATAGAATCTATTCAGCGGTGATTTTGGTAGAATTTGTCGAGTCGTGACTTAAACGTTTTGATTGTATCGCTGTTCACAACTTCCGCGGGGAATCTGTTCCATTCTTCGACAACCCTATACGTGAAAATATTGCGCGTGACATCGATTGTGAAACGCTTGCCAACTATTTTGCATCCATTATTCCTGGTCACTCCATTCGCATCTAAAGTGAAAAGACTTGCTCGCTCGACGTTTTCCTCAACCTTCATAATCTTCCACACTTCGATCATGTCACCTCTGACTCTGCATTTCTCTAGCAAAAAAAGGTTGAGTTCGCGCAGTCTCTCTTCGTGCTATTTATTGCGCAGCGAAGGGATTAGTTAGGAAGCTCTACGTTGGACCTTCTCTAATTCAATAATGTATTTTCTGAGGTATGGAGACCCAAATTGGACTGAATACTCAAGGTGCGGTCTAACAAATGCAGTGTATAACATGCGAATACTGTTTTTGCTCTTGGACGAAATTGTGCGGGATATCATACCTAACATATTATTGCCTTTTTAGCTGCATCGTTACATTGCTTGCTGCTTTTCAAGTCGTTACTAATGATTCGTGTTTAGGGTATGGTGACAATGTGCATAGCTTTACACTTGTCGACATTGAATTTCATCTGCCACTTTTCTGACCATTCAACAATTTTGTTCAAGTCTAATTGGATCTGCTCACACTCGAGTTGGGTTTGCACTTTTCCTCTTAGCTTGGCATCGTCTGCAAACTTACTAATCTTCGAGTGTATGCTGCTGTCGAGATCGTTCATGAACATTATGTTGAGAACTGGACCTAACGCAGAACCTTGGGGCATGCCGCTTGTAATTTTACCCTAATTGGAGGAACCTTAATTGAGTACGACTCGCTGCTGTCTGTCTGTGAGCTAGCATTTTATCCAGTTATTGAGTTCGCCTGAATACCGATGCTGTGTACCTTACTAACTAAGCGTTTGTGAGGAACTTAATCAAAAGCCTTTTGAAATTCAAGGTAAATGATGTCGATCGGAGATTTCGTGTGGGGAAATTCAATTATATTATTGAAAAAAACAGCTTTTTAGAAGGACACGAAGGATTGCGTCTGTAGTCATGCTGAGAGTTACCTATTAATTGATTTAATTCTAGGAATTCTGTATTTTATCCTTGATCAAACTTGCCATCAATTTACCTATGACTGAGGTGAGACTAATTGGGCGGTAATTTCCGATGCATTTTTTGTCTTTTTTTTTAAATGGGGTGACGTTGGCCTCTTTCCATTGAGAGGGGCAGGTGCCATTTGTGAGAGATTGGGTGAAAATGTTTGCTATTTGTTCAGCAATTTCGTTGATAGTTTCTTTCAGTATTTTGGGATGAACTTGGTCTGGACCGGGAGATTTTGTAATTTTAAATTGTTCTATATATTTAATGACTTCGGCGGACGAAAATTTCACTGTGCTCACGGCTTCGATTTGCCTTTGCGCTATGATATCCTCAGGATTAGGAATATCCGCATTCTCTACCGTAAATACAGATCAGAAAAATTGGTTGAGCATGACACTTATTTTAGTGTCGTCAATTTCTAGCTCACCAGTATCGTTTTCATGAGGGCCAATTACAGATCTTGTTTTTTTTTTGTTCGATATAAAACTGAAAAATTGTTTCGGATTAGTTATAGCGTTGACCGCAATTTGATTTTCGTAATCTTTTTTCTTTCATTTCTCCTTTCCAGTACTTAGGCTGATTGACTGCTGTTCGCCTGTTTTTGCGATGGACATGATCATTTTCAATATTTTGAAGTGCACTCAAAAAATTGCTTAGCGATTGATTGACGTCTTGTATGAGGGTTATATTTGCTGACGCTATTGCCTCTCTGAAGTTATTGAAGTTAGCTAGTCTAAAGTTAAAGACTTTTTTTTGCAGTTAATTGACGTTTTTAACTCGAGTCAATCATAAAACGGATACAACTGTGGTCGCTATTTCCGAGGGGTTCGCCCACTTCTCGTAAGTGTCTCTACCATTTGGGTCATAAGCTTATCGTCAGCAAAATCAATCAGGCGTTGGCCAGTTTCCGTATATTCTTCTGTTTCCCAATCGATGTCGGGAATATTGAAGTCTCCAAGTACTATACTGTTTTGTGTTCTGAGAGAATTTGTAGAGTATTTTCTACGAGGAACAATACTCCTCCACCCTCACGGCCTAGTCTATGTTTGTGAAATAGGGAAAAACCCGGGCGAGTGAATTCGCCCAGATAATTTCTGGTGCTCGATTTCATCCATGATTTTGTGATGGCTATTATGTCGATCTCATCGTTAATTGTAAGGATTCCCAATTCGTCGATTTTGTCTTGGAGACTTCTAGCGTTTACATAGTTTACGGAATCCTGCCAGAAACTCTTCGGTTGTGGCCGGGGGCTGCTGTGTTACTTCGATGGACTTTTTTGTTAGAGGTGAATCTATTTCTGTTGGCTGTTCCTCTATCGTTACTGCAGGGTCCGTGATTGTTACTTGCTCGGGCGGCGGCTGTTGACTCATTCCGCTGGGCAGTAATGGCGGAGTCTTGTATTGGGCTGCGAGAATGTTTTGTGATTTAATTTCTATGACGAAGCCAGCACCGATATTCTGAAAGATGCTTTCGAGGGTATCAAGCCCACACGTGTTAATGCGTGCCTTGTTGGTGATTCTATCGAATTCATAGTTTTTTATGTTGATCATCGTTTCCCAGTGGTCCGAGAACGAGATTTGTTATGCTTTGCAGAACGTTGCTGTGCGATTGCTTAGAAATATCATTTTGATCAACTTGTATCTACTTTGGTTTTAATATGGCCGGATGCCAGAGACATGGATGTTCGCGTGCAATCGTTTGACGTTTTTTAGTATGGTTTTATCCCTTACCCATGTTTCTTCCATCTGCGCCACCACATCTTTAGCCCCGACTTGTAGTATGATCGGCTTAGAAGAAGGGATGTTTTCCTATTTGATTATTCTTTCAATATCGTCAATTTTCATACCTGGCTTACCGATAATTTTTAGTTGGACTTGCTCTTTTCGCTTATTTGGTTTGATGGAGGTGACATTTTGATCGCCGATCACAATAATTTATTCTGTGTTTTGAGAGTCCATTTCATCGGGCAATACACCGAAATGGTTGCTTGTATCAGTTCGGGTGTGGCAGGACTGTCGCCCGACCTGTGATGCTCTGCCACTGACTGCCTGCCGCCTGTTTACTACAGTTGTGTTGAGTGTCTCAGCAATGTTGACCTTTTTTCTATCGATTTGATACGGTCGTTGGTCTCTGGTGAGGTGGTTTAGACCAGAAGAGTGCCCTTGAGGGGGTTTAGGTCTTAGGAGCGCCCCTGAGGTGGTTAGGCCAGAGGAGTGTCCCAGAGGTCGTTTAGGCCAGAGACGGGCCCCTGAGGTGGTTTAGGCCAGAGGAGTGCCCCAGAGGTCGCTAAGGCCAGAGGAGTGCCCCTGAGGTGGTTTAGGCCAGAGGCGGGCCCCTGAGGTGGTTTAGGCCAGAGGAGTGCCCCTGAGGTGGTTTAGGACAGAGGAGTGCCCCAGAGGTCGCTTAGGCCAGAGGAGTGCCCCTGAGGTCGCTAAGGACAGAGGAGTGCCCCTGAGGTGGTTTAGGACAGAGGAGTGCCCCAGAGGTCGCTTAGGCCAGAGGAGTGCCCCTGAGGTCGCTAAGGCCAGAGGAGTGCCCCTGAGGTGGTTTAGGACAGAGGAGGGCCTCAGTGGTGATTTAGGCCATAGGAGTGCCCCGAGGTGGTTTAGGCCAGAGGAGTACCTCAGAGGTGGTTTAGGCCAGAGGAGTGTTCCTCAGGTGGCATAGGCCAGAGGAGTGTCCCTGAGGTGGCATAGGCCAGAGGAGTGTCCCTGAGGTGGCATAGGCCAGAGGAGTGTCCCTGAGGTGACATAGGCCAGAGGAATGTCCATGAGGTGGCATAGGCCAGAGGGGTGTCCCTGAGGTGGCTAAGGCCAGAGGAGTGTCCCTGAGGTGGCATAGGCCAGAGGAGTGTCCCTGAGGTGGAATAGGCCAGAGGAGTGTCCCTGAGGTGGCATAGGCCAGAGGAGTGCCCCAAAGGTGAATGGAATCGCCGGTCGATTGAGCGAATAAAATCCACTTGCGATCTGCTGAATCAAATCCTTAAAGGGCTACCTGCCATGAAAAAGGTCATCGGTTTCATTGTACGCGCTTCCTTAAAGGGATGACCATCAGGGAAACTTTATGCATTGCCGCGGGCTTTCGCCAAACGCTCCTCGTTTATGACCTTGACAAATGCGTTTATGACCTTGGGACTGGTGTTTAAGACCTGACACGGGCATCCATCACCTTGACACGGGTTTTATGACTTTGAGAGTGGTGTTTATGACCTTGACACGGCCGTTCATGACCTTGATATGTATGTTTATGACCTTGATACGGGTGTTAATTGTCCTTCTCGCTTATGACCATGACACGGGCGAAAAATCAAATTTCGTCTTTTTACCTATCAAAATTGGAAGTATTTATTTTTTGTACAAGCAGATAGGTGTTAAAATGTTCTGGCTTCTTAGAAGCCAGAGCATTTATGCGGAAAGCAGAATCAAATGTAAGTAAGAGACGCCAATATGATACTTTGTTACAAATATGTGAAACTATGCAGACGACGCCATGCCCCTCATTAGCAACAAATTAAAAAATCTATCCGTGTTAGAAAACAAGAAATTTGGGTTGGGAAATTAAAACGACACATGTGTTATATTTAGCAACATTAATAGTGAAGCCTATAAATGAACCATTTCTTCATTGCTTTACTATTGTGGTGAATATGGAGGGGGAAATGACTCGTTATACTCGTGATAGAATGACGTAGCTGTCACGAGTCACGGTATCAACAGAACAAACACCAGGCGACAGGCTCGTAGGAGGTAGCTTTTTGATTGAAATTGACTCCAACAATGTTTTTTAGCATGTTTATTTGAGTAAAAAAGTAGTTCATCCCAATCTATGCAATGATCAGTATTTCTGACATGACAGAATATTGCTCTGGTTGTTCGATTAAATCTTTCATTAGTCTTTTGGTCCTCGATAAGCACTGATTGAGATCTTTATGTCTCCCCCACGAACACCCGATTGCAACCCCGCATGTGACAACATTAGTATCATAATTTTGATCCCATAAAAGTTCGTGTTTGGTATGGACGAGTTGTTCCTGAAGGGAGTTCAGAGCGGTCGGTAGTTATTGGTCGAACAAGAACGTGTGGTTCATCGGCCTCAATGATGCTGCCGTGTGGACGCTTCAAAGAGTCAATGAGTTTAGATGAATTGGCCACCTTTTGATGGATAATTTAATAAACAAAATTTCTTTTTCTATAAATGTGTCCGGCCTGTTTCTTCGAGCGCTATCTGTGTGCTCGATCAAGAGGGACGATGCAGTAGCTGTTTACCGTGATCTGGGTCCACGAGTGCTCGATTAAGAGGGACGATGCAGTAGCTGCTTTACCGTGATCTGGTGCCACGAGTGCTTGATCAAGAAGGAAGATGCAGTAGCTGTTTACCGTGATCTGGTGCCACGAGTGCTCGATCAAGAGGGAAGATGCAGTAGCTGCTTTACCGTGATCTGGTGCCACGAGTGCTAGATCAAGAGGGAAGATGCAGTAGCTGTTTACCGTGATCTGGTGCCACGAGTGCTTGATCAAGAAGGAAGATGCAGTAGCTGTTTACCGTGATCTGGTG
>SDVV010038992.1:0-10675 GCA_016164225.1 Gammarus roeselii | reverse complement strand
TATGGTTGATGTTGTGTTTTTTTTTACGAAAATCATAGGAATTTTTGTTCAAGATGTGTATGTCTGTACTGCATCTCTGTGGAATTTTCGTAATTGAACCCTAGCATGTGTATAGTGTAACGTTTAGATGATAATTTACTGGATGGAGGGGGTCCCAGTGTTGAGGTGATTTACACTCTTTGGTTGTCATTTTGGAGTTCATCTATGTTCAACGTGAGTTATGTATGGCCTTTTAGACGTCGATCTAAAGTTCCATGGGTCTGTTAGTGAGGTTATGTGACAAGCTACTCATCGTTGTAGTGGTTTACTTAAGTCATCAGTAAACAGAAGCCTAGCTTTTTATGGCCACACATTCTCTGAGACTCATTCATGACCACTGTACATGTGTCTAGATTTTGGCTATTCAAAGGATGTGTCTTTGTTCGAGGCTGTTCAGAGACGACGGGTTAACAAATGTATGGTACGTCTGTGGCATCGTATCATGACTGGGTGTTACCTCTAAATTTGTTATATATCAGTGGTAGATTGCTGAGAAATGACCTAGTAAAGCATTATAGAGTTAATTTTTATGACAGAGTGGGCATTGATTTTGTACTGCTAGAGGCATAGCATCAGTTAGGTCTAGGAATTTATTATAGATTTGAATGGTATCGTAGCAAAAGTAACATTATTCCCATGAACTCTGTGTTAAATGTTAGATATTTTTAATATGGCTGTTATATATGTATATATTCTTATTTATGAACCAGATCGCGTAGGATATTGGACGTGGATTTATCATCTGGGTGTGGTAGGATACACCGTATATAATAGTTAATCATTGCTGCCAAGGGTAGAGTAGAGAATCTTATTTAGCTACTTTTCAGTTCTTGTATTATAAAATACGTTTAATTGGATGTAATGCTTCACAAATTGGTAGGCTTTACCTCTCGACACTGCATTTTAGTCCGGTTCCATGTTTCTTGGGGAACTAATCTACCGGATTTGTAATGAGTGTTAGTGCTGAAATTCTTCAATAATTGAATGTACATCTCAATTACGTTATCCAATCGCAGTTCTTTACTTGATGCTTATTCCTGCATGTCGTTGTTTTATAAATGTTTGTAGGACGTTTGCAGTTTAGACACTAAAAGTTATTGATCAATTCAGGCTTTGTTATGAGACTGCGTTCTAATTCAGAATATACGTCTTAGTCGAGCATTCACCAGATCCACTGTAGCATTTTTCAATTTAGGTCTGTATTGTAGAGGGGCACTAAACCTAACCCATCCTAACCTATCTTAACCTGTTTTCCCTGTTCCATACATATGTTAGGATTTTCTTCAATGATAAAGCTTTATTCTTATCAAATCTATCCACTTGACTCTGTAGTTTTACCAATCTTCAGCAGATGGTGTGCCTACATTTATATATTTTTTTTCACTCCCCTTGTTACAACTCCATTAATATCGACCAGTATCGAGTAATAATAGGTCATCGCTCGTTTGTGAACTTTCGAGTTCAGAACGTTTATGTAAGCTAATCCATACGTCAGTGAGTGTTACGAGTGTTAAAGCGTTAGCAAGATTTATGTACGGTTTTACTGTTGGAATATAATTTTTTTTTGTAATGATGGATGTGCTGCTCTTACCATTTTCGTCTATTATATCAAATATTGAATAAATCCACTCTAACAATTTTTCATACAGATCTGCATTGTAAGGTCCGCAATACACAAGATCTAGGATATAAACCATGTCTGAGGTACATAATTAGCGAAATATATTTCAATGTACGACAACATAGATCAAATATCGATGAATGCAAAAAGAGTTACCATACACTGCGACATACATTATTACCAAGGCAACTTAACCTATTCTATCCAATAGTTATGTATTTTAATCAAGTTTGATGGTTATGTATGATATTGATATGTATGAATCTCGTCACAAGGGCTGTACATTCATCATATCAAAAGCAGTTGAATACATTTTCTCCAATTTTATCCAGCAAATATCCTTTTGCAGATGTTTAGATTCCAGAATTCATCGATATCTCTGTTACATGTTCGGATGAGACTCAGTAGGTAGGATCCAAGAGAACTAATGCACTTCAATTTGTTACATTTTATAATGTTCATCAGTTATACGCGATGTTAGGTTCAAAGGTCTAGTCATTCCAACCAATTTAACCAATAATTATATATATTCATTCAAGTTTGATGGATATGTATAGTATTCAGTAATTATTTTGTGTGATGTACATATCAAATCCCTTCCACACGGCTCTATTTTACATACTTTTTCTTCTAATGTCACACAGCAGGTAAAACACACACGCTTTGTACGCATAGGCAGGACCGGGCACGGTATAATGATGTCGTATACAGGGATAGTTACCGATACAATGTAGACACACACACACACACACACACACACACACACACATTTTGAATGCATATTCAGGATCGGTTAACATCTGAGGCACTTTACCTCTGATACATGTTTTTTCCATTAGAACAAAATCCCCTGTTATTGTTACAAGATATTTAATGTGGACCAGCTTCACGTCATGTTAGGTGAAAAGATCTAATCATCTTAACCTATCCTAACCTTTTCTAACCAGGAATTATATAGTATCGATCGAGTTTTCGTGCAATAATATGTTACCTTTCTCATCGATTTATGATATATTCATTTTCATCCTCTCCAATTGGCTCTACATTTTGATCTATCCTATTCACACTCATCAAAACCTATCCTAACCTAACATTACGAATGGTTTTCAGTCATTGCTATATACATATGAAGCCCTCCAAACGACTCTAAATATCACTTTATCATTATCATATACGCTATTTATTTTGTTGTCACTCTCATCCCATATAAGTTAGCAGAGAGGACACATTTTCAAACTTAAATGGTTTGAATGCTACGGGTAATTCATTTTTTTTTTGATTTTAGCACAATTCTACGTCACTTAAACATATTATTCACACCCATCATAACCTGACCTGACCTTACGTACGGTATTCAGTCATTGAAATATACATATGAACCCCTCCAGACAGCTCTAGATATCACTCTAACATACATATTATTTATTTCGTTGCCACTTTCGACCCGTATCAGTTACCAGAGAGGCCCCATTTTCAAACTTGGATAGATTGGATGCTACAAGTATTTCAAATTTGTATCAAGTTTCATACAAACAGACACATAGTCTCACACCATGTTTTTTCTTAATTTACTTCAATATCTCCACTTAACTCTACAACCTTCGACAACTTGCAGCTCGGATTTTTCATTTCTCTTTCCTATAATTTTCATATTCTTAACGATGACTTCGTTCCAAGATCTGATCGGACTCTGATTTATATCATACCAATCTGTAACATATCTAGATCATTTACCTCGAGATAGGTTTTCTGGCATCATTTCACGCCTTGGAACATATTCTTCTACTGAAATCGAAGATTCGATGTTACCTCCGACTGTCACGATATCCGCAATTCATTACTTAACCTTCGAGTTTATGATAATATAAAGTTCCATTGAGGACATACATAGTTTTTTATGTTTTTTTTTAATTAGGTATTATTTACAGACCTTGCTGGCATCATCAATAACATCTACCTGTTTTTTGATTTTTAAACAGCATTGTTCGTCATCCAAGCGTACTCATCATCACTATATTTTAGTATACTCTCAAAATCCATCATATACTTCATCATATCTTTGATGCGGATACCGAAGGCTATTCCGTTCCCGTGTGTCAACAAATGTATTACTTTTTCTTCTTGAACCTTATTTATTCGAATCTTCTCCAATTTAAAGTCATTCTGAGCTTCATCACTGAGAAATTTGCTTACGATCCAGTTTTTCTTTTGTTCTTAGGTATAATTTGTTGTCCACTACCTCAGCTTTATTACATTCATGGTGAAGATTTCCCCCTTGGATCATATCAATTTCGAGATTTGCCTTCCCCCCCTTCCGTCCCTAAACTTACTTCCATACGAATGTACCGCGTCCACATTAGTTTCCCAAAGCAGACTTCCTTTTTTCCTGCATCCATCTACGAATGATATCTCCCACTCTTTTGATTCTTGTTCGTCCACTCTGAGATAACTGTTATTTTCAACACTAGTCAATATTTATTCCATCCGACTCCTATCAACTTCGGAGATTTCTTCTTGCAGCACTTGCAAACAAAATTTTGATATATGAATGTTCATTTTTGTTTATTTACGACAAAAGATGTGTCTCCGCTTGACCTCAACGTATCACTGACTCAATTATCGATAGCCAGCTTGCTATTAAAAGTTGATTACATGTGGTTTTCTAGCAAAACATTTGGCCTAACATTACTCGCCTAGGTCATCAACTGTATGTGTATAGGGTTGTGTACGTAAGTGAATGTGTACATTCACAAATTTAATATTCAAAATTTCAATAAAATTTCAAATTTTCAAGGGACGACACTTTACTTAAATAGCCAAGTTATCACTTCAATATACCGACTTGGCTATGTCATCCCTCGAAAAATTTGAAATTTTATTGGTAATTTTGAATCGTTAAGAATATTGTTTCTCCACTGTACCAGCAGGTTGGTGACCCTTTATGCTGTCTTTGGTTTGCTACTGTACTAACACGTTGGTGACTTTATGCTGTCTTTGTTTCGCTACGGTACCAGCAGGTTGGTGACCCTTTATGCTGTCTTTGTTTTGCTAGTGTACCAACAGGTTGGTGACTCTTTATGACGTCATTGTTTTGCTACTTTACCAAAAGGTTGGTGACCCTTTATGCTGTCTTTGTTTTGCCTTTGTACCAACAGGTTGGTGACCCTTTTGCTGTCTTTGTTTCGCTACTGTACCAGCAGGTTGGTGACCCTTTATGTTGTCTTTGTTTTGCTACTGTACCAACAGGTTGGTGACCCCTTTTGCTGTCTTTGTTTCGCTACGGTACCAGCAAGTTGGTGACCCTTTATGTTGTCTTTGTTTTGCTAGTGTACCAACAGATTGGTGACTCGTTATGCTGTCTTTGTTTTGCTACTGTACCAGTAGGCTGGTGACCCTTTATGCTGTCTTTGTTTTGCTACTGTACCAACAGGTTGGTGACCCCTTTTGCTTTTTTTGTTTCGCTACTGTGCCAGCAGGTTGGTGACCCTTTATGTTGTCTTTGTTTCGATAGTGTACCAGCAGGTTGGTGACCCTTTATGCTGTCTTTGTTTCGCTGCTGCACCAGCAGGTGGGTGACCCTTCATGCTGTCTTTGTTTTGCTAATGTACCAACAGGTTGGTGACCCCTTTTGTTGTCTTTGTTACGCTACTGTACCAACAGTTTGGTGACCCTTTATGCTGTCTTTGTTTTGCTACTGTACCAACAGGCTAGTGAACCCTTTTGATCTCTTTGTTTCGCTACTGTACCAGCAGGTTGGTGTAAAGCTCTAATAGCTTCTAATAGCTTCTCTTTGTAGTAAAAAATTTTCACCACCAGTTTTTATTTAAGTCTCTTTCATGTCATGTTTTGATTAACTAAATTAAAAATGGCTGGAACAACGTGAAATAAAAGGTTTTATCGGCAGATTGAGGCAGAAATAAATTTAATTTATAGCGGATGCCTGAAGAACCCACAACGCTATTCGAGAATTAGGACTCCGAGAAGAGCAAATTAAATGACAAATTGAAATCAAAAGGACTCGAAAATATGATTAATTAAATGAAGCAATGAAGTTTCGGGATCGAAATAAGATTAAAAGTCATTCCAAGAATCTGACTAAAATGTAATTTCCTCTTTCCATTAGATCGGTTTAAAAGCATTCCATTAACTAATATCCCATCTCATTATCACTTCATCAGTCCCGTTGTTCGGAGAGAATTCATTTGCCATCGTCATAAAACTTTGACGGTGCCACCCTAGATATGACTAATTTAATTCCACCTCCCCAAATGAATTATCCTGCACCATCTCTTGACGCTGTCGTAAGCAATCAGATTTTGGTAAAGGCTTTGTAGTTTCTTTGCAAAATTTCACTCTAAACGATTTAGTTTTTGCTGAAAAAAATGTATAGGTGTTAGGCTCCTACCAATAACGCTCTGATAACACTTCGCCGTTCCAATAACAGAAGTCAGTAGTTCAAAATACACTGGGAAAATATCGTTGGATTAAAGATCTATCAAGTCCCAGACAATAACTGGCCGATCATATTGACGCCCATCTCTCGGCGCAATATTGGCGCCCATCTCTCGGCGCAATATTGGCGCCCATCTCTCGGCGCAGTATTGGCGCCCATCTCTCGGCGCAATGTAGGGCAGAGCAGGAACCTATTAATTTTTGAACCCGTCTTCTTTGATCAACTTTACGGTGAAAACTAATATACATTAGCAATGTTATATATGTTGCCAAAATTGACGTTCCCAAATGTTGTAATACACTAACAAAAATACATTGGGACACAATTTCAATCATTTTGCAATGTCTGAACAAATACAAATGTAATGAACGATATTTCCTTCTAGACATAACTATTTAAAATGTACTCATATGAAGAACATGATGTTATTAGTAAAATTTGGAAATATTCTATTCGTTTTTTTTTTATAATAAATACATCGTTAACATCTCCACTAATTTTTGAATTGACCGAATATGTGTTGCTGTTTTTAGTTGGTTTTTGATGTATCGTAATCGCCAACGCTGTAAGGGACCAATCCTCAAATCTTAACACCATAATAATTTAGTTATCCCATTTCCTCCATAGCGAGTATATTCGTTCAATGGACATTCAAATGAACTTTGCCAATATAATACATATCATTAGGACCGATTAAAAAGAAATTATTTAGAAGATTAAAATTCAGTTTTATTCTTCACAACAGCCTTTATAGGGTAAATAATCAAGAGCATATGAGAGAACTTTGAAAAATCTGACATGAGGATCTAGGTGGTATTTTCTGAACAAACACCCAACACCAATAAAATGTTGAATTTCAGCGAAAAATTACACGACTTACAAGCGATCATCGAACAGGTGTCATTTTACTGGATAATTTAGTGCTAACCAAGGTTATGATCAAAATATGGCGCCGATCACAAGTGACCGCGACATTGATGCACGTCCCAGACAAGCAAGCTTCGTCTGATTTAATAGGGTAACGTACATGTGACAGGGACGCCGCACAATAATAACTTTAAATTTGACTCAAGAAAATCAGATAATAGTTGCAATGAAGAACTTGAAGAGCTGCGATAATTTGCCTCATCGGCCGCGTTTCTGGCCCCTTGAGTGCAACAGAGGCACGTCAGAGACTGCCCTGCAGAGTCATACGAAGCTGGAAATTGGTCATTAGAGAGGCCCATACAACACTGTCCTTAGACGTCATCAGCCTGAGCCTCGTGCTGATAAATGACTGCTGTACGAGGAGAAACTATTCTGAAACTGCGAGAGCTTTGAACCATGAAGAGAAAGTGGTATGTAAGCTGCAGCATGGCGAGATCCATAAAAGTTATATAATATAATGTCCGATGTGCACATGAGATTTTGATAACAAAAACTGAATTTGACGACTGGAATCTTGAGAAAATATTGTTCTCTACGCATTTGATTTAACAAAGTGTGTGAGGAATAAATGACATAAGTTGCGAAGGGAAGTTGGACATTAGGTAAACCGACGGGTCGCTATCCCTGGCGCTAAATTCTTTTATAGCTAACGTCAGATCAACCCCTATCATCTCCGCCAACTGCCTTATCAGCCCCAAGTTGTTCCGACAACCTACCTACGGTACTATTTTTTAACAGCGAACATCCACACCGTTCCTCAGTCACACCAGCCACTGTCAGATCTGCCAGTGTCATTCTGGCGAAAATCTTTTTCTTTCACGTCAGAATCAGCCACCAGTCGTACCATTCTACCGGTTATCACTTTAATGAAACTTTTCCTGCCCAACCTAACCTAACCTAGGGTACGTGTTTCTAACCCGCGGGGCAAAGGTTAGTATTTCTAACCCGCGGGGCAAACATACGTATTTTTTTGGGGTACATAATGCCGTTTTTTAGCGTTTTTTTATTGAAGTATAACTAAAGTGATAACTGTTAGGTTGGTACGCCTGTTTCGCTGATATGACAGTGGCAGATATGACAGTGGCAGATTTTGGTGGAAAATGCGTGTGGGCTGAATCATCGTTAGGTAGAAAGCACGTGGGATGAAAGATTTTTAGCGGTTATGACAGTGTCTAGCTATGACAGTGAGGTGAAGTGAAGTGGCGATAGTGCGCGTGTGCGGGAATAATTTTAGCGCGAACGCTGGGCTCCCAAACCGACAACATCACTTTTCCTGAATTGACTTCTAGAAAATAGGTTCTCCTCCCAATGCAAAACGTTGATCTGATTGGTTAAATAAATGAAACGGTAATGGTTTTTGATAGAAAATATGATACGGTGAGGTTATGTCGCAGAATACGAAACGGTGAGGCTATCTCGCGAAATATGATACGGCGAGGTTATGTCGCGAATTACGATACGGTGAGGGTATGTTGCGAAATGTGATACGGCGAGGTAATGTCGAGAAATATAATAAGGCGAGGTAATGTCGCGAACTATGATACGGTGAGGTTATGTCGTGAACTATGATACGACGAGGTTGTGTCGCGAACTATGATACGGCGAGTTTCGTCGCGAAATACACTTTAGTTTTCAGTCGTCTAGTGGACATGGGACGTGCTGGAGAGATCATTCAAGTAATACTTCCAGTTTGCAGTACTACTATCAAAGTCAATATGTGCAGCACAAGTAAGAAGGGTGTCACACCGTAACAAAATTCACAATAAAAACGGAAAGTAGCAATAATTCTGGCGCCAGTCCTCAGTATTTTTACAAAGGAAATCGGCCGTTTCTAACTAAAATTGGTTACCATTTCCTTGACAAAACGTCCCTGAAATGGATACTTCAGCTTCAGTTGATCATATTTTCTTCCAGATTATGCAGTAGGAAAAGCGATTAGAAAGGGTTAGAATTGTGTCCGAACAGCGAATTATAAGAGATGATTAGCCTAAAAAAAATCGACATTTTCTTCTAAAAGATGAACTGAAAGAAATACTTACATCGAATTCATACTCTTTTCTACTCTTTATTATATTCCTGAATGTTTGAAATACACTTCCGAGTAAATAAAAGTGTGAAAACAAATTTGAATGCAAATGTAATATAATATTCATGCGCTCCGAAAATACGCTGGGCTCCAACATTAAAGGTCCTTAAAATTATTTTTTATTGGACTATAAATAACAGCAGTTGAGCTAATATGGAACAGGTAGTTTTGGAATATAACGGCAATCGCCGACGAAAAGTGTGTATTAGCTGTTGACCAGGGAAATCAGAAAAAGTTCGGCCAAAATCACCAAACCGACGTTATTTTAGTGATTGTGTTACAGTGCATCAGCTGCAAGGCTTTACAGAGGTATGGTGCATCTTCTACAGCTGGAGTGTTGTTAAGTCCTAACAGTAGAGTATACCGGAGCAAGACGGCCCAAAAATATACCGGAGCAAGACGGCCCAAAAATATACCGGAGCAAGACGGCCCAAAAATATACCGGAGCAAAACGGCCCAAAAAATATAGGACTACAAAACGGCCCAAAAAATATAGGACTACAAATTGGCCCAAAAAATATAGGACTACAAGACAGCCCAAAAAATACGTAATGCAAATTTGCTTTTGTGAAGGAATTAGATGGGTCTTAATTAGGGACTCCATACATGCTTTGTGAAGGAATTAGATTGGCGATAATTAGGGACTATATATATGCTTTGTGAAGTAATTAGGATATAGGATGACTAGATCTTTGAACCTTTTATCGAATGTATTTTTTAAGATGTATGTTATTTGTTAATGTCTCCGACTTAGTCGCTGTATATCTCGGACATTGTAGTTTTATGTTAAGACAAATTGATCTTGTGGTCAAGTTAGTTACTGATGGCACATAGAGATACCATGAACGCATGTTTTTTGTGAGTCGGTCGATGTATTTGTTAGGATGTATGTTATTTGTTAATGTGTCCGACTTAGTCCCTGTATTTCTCGGACATTGTAGTTATATGTTTATTTTCTTCTATTCTGGTCAAGTGAGTTACTGATGTTACATAGAGACTGCCCGTGACGAGTGGGGAAGAGGGGGGGGGTTGACCGGAGTCAGGCGGTGTCCAAACCGCAAATGACAATTAGCTAGATGATCTTTATATGTCAACTGTCACACAAAGATCTTATCTCGAGATATATGGTCCTCTTGGAGAATTGTTTTTTCTTACGATATCTTCCAGTTTCCTTTCGGAATTTATTGCTTTTATTTACGATTGCTTACGTACGGATTATATAGATGTAGGTTATTAAGTTTTGTCAACGGTATATATGATTGCATTAGATTATATCGCAAGATACGATATATATTACTATGTTTGTTATTGATTGATTCATTTGAATAGCAATTTTTTACTGCTCAATCCTATTTTTAGGATAATCGATGTAGTTATGCAAAAAATATGGGTATATATTAGAAAGTATAGCTAATTGTGCTTTATTTGACTCATTTTCGGAGGTTGTTTGGTGGAGTTTTTTTAGCGGTGAGATGCTTGATGCCAGCTTGATGTTGAATATAGGCTATGAACATTTACAGGTTACAACATGTTCATGTTGACGTGCTTT
>SDVV010038991.1:0-10675 GCA_016164225.1 Gammarus roeselii | reverse complement strand
ATATACATTACATGTTCGGACGTCCACGAACTGCGCCAAGGCTATTTGACTGATTATGATGAAACTTAAAGGGGTTGTTGAAGCTACCCTCGGACAGAAGAAGATAGTCTTTCCCTGGCCAAAGGCATCATTGCTGTTAAGTTATTCGGGCTTTTATGTTTAAATACGTAGTTTGGCATTGGACAGTCGCACAGAAAAGTTCAATAAGTTCAAGAAGTAGAGCTTTTTCCAACTTGAGTTACAATCGTAGACATCGTCTAGCTAACTCCATCGGTGCCCATGATATGTGCTCAAAACCTCCATTCTATCATTTTATCCCGTAGGAAATATATTTGTTGAGGCCACGTCTGACTTTATGACCTCACTTGGAGGCCGAAAATAGATTTTAACAAGAAGAGGGGACAATGAAATACATTCATTATTTTCCATCAACATTGAATAGATTCACCAGACACAAAGCGCCCTCTGAGTGACGGACTCCGAATGAATGCCGATTAAGACATATATAATTTTCAATTTTTAAAATAAAGATACAAGTTTTATTGATCGTAATAATATAGGTGTGTTTGAAATGACGTATCAGAGCCTAGACCACCTGCGGCCGTTAGTAAAAAATTGCTTAGTGGTTGGGATACAGCTAAAACTAACGTGCGGGCGCTTCACCAGCTAACCGATGGGTGTCGAAGCAGCTGCTATCCCAAACAAGATTCACCTTCTATTCCCCCACGGGCAGATGCTGCGCGCTTTGTTTCATGTTATAATTTATTTATATTGTAATTCGCTAATGTCATCACGTCTGTATGTTTCTTTGTTTGTTGGCTTGTGTGTTCGTGCGTCCGTGAACTGCGCCGAGGTTATTGAACCGATTTTGAATTGACTTGTAAGGTGTGTTGGGAGTACCCTCGGACGCAAGAAGACTGTACTTTCCAAGCCGGAAGTATCACCGCTGATAAGTTGTATGACATTTATTGTTTGAATTCGTTGTTTGGTAGTGGACAATCGTACAGAATAGTTTCTTGAGTGAAAGTGGTTCTACAGAAATTACAGTTTGGTAGTGGAGAATCGTACAGAATAGTTTCTTGAGTGAAAGTGGTTCTACAGAAATTACAGTTTGGTAGTGGACAATCGTACAGAATAGTTTCTTGAGTGAAAGTGGTTCTACAGAAATTACAGTTTGGTAGTGGACAATCGTACAGAATAATTTCTTGAGTGAAAGTGGTTCTACAGAAATTACAGTTTGGTAGTGGACAATCGTACAGAATAGTTTCTTGAGTGAAAGTGGTTCTACAGAAATTACAGTTTGGTAGTGGACAATCGTACAGAATAGTTTCTTGAGTGAAAGTGGTTCTACAGAAATTACAGTTTGGTAGTGGACAATCGTACAGAATTGTTTATTGAGTGAAAGTGGTTCAACAGAAAATACACTCATTGACAAGAATTCTAGCTGACGTCAAACGTGATCATGATTCGTGCTCAAAACCTCCCTTACTCCAGTAAATCCTTTCGGAACATATATTTTCATGACCATGCAAGGTCCCATGAGCTCATTGAGAGGCCGACAACGGATTTGTATGTGATAAAAGATAACGCCACATCAGTAATATATGAACTACACGCTTAAAGAATGTATCTTGAATATTTGAATAAATGAAACATGATGGATCTTAGATAACAAACTACACAATGTCGTACAGGCATAACAAACTACACCATGTCGTACAGGCATAACAAACTACACCATGTCGTACAGGCATAACATAATACACTATGTCGTACAGGCATAACAAACTACACCATGTCGTAAAGGCATAACAAACTACACCATATCGTACAGGCATAACAAACTACACCATGTCGTACAGGCATAACAAACTACAATATGTCGTACAGGCATAACAAACTACACCATGTCGTACAGGCATAACAAACTACACTATGTCGTACAGGCATAACAAACTACACCATGTCGTACAGGCATAACAAACTACACTATGTCGTACAGGCATAACAAACTACACTATGTCGTACAGGCATAACAAACTACACCATGTCGTACAGGCATAACAAACTACACTATGTCGTACTGGCATAACAAACTACACTATGTTGTACAGGCATAACAAACTACACCATGCTGTACAGGAATAACAAAATACACTATGTCGTACAGGCATAACAAACTACACCATGTCGTACAGGCATAACAAACTACACCATGTCGTACAGGCATAACAAACTACACCATGTCGTACAGGCATAACAAGCTACACTACGTCGTACAGGCATAACAAACTACACCATGTCGTAAAGGCATAACAAACTACACCATGTCGTAAAGGCATCTGGTATGAATTTATTTCATTCTGATATGGGAGCAAAATAATTATTTCGAATGTCGTGGGTAGCAAAATTAGACACGAGATATACCGTGTACCAGCTGCTCGTTTGAGTAGAGTACTTGCACGATTAGACCAGATATGCATCTCGGACAGATGTATTGGTGAGATCGAGATGACGTCACTGTTCAGACCAGTTGTTGTTACGAACCAAGAATTAGTTTATAGTCGTTCACAACGACAATCACCTTGGGTCACAGCTGTACCATCTTCCCACTGGGGCATATAAGCTCGCATCCTTCTAAACGAGGGTTCATCCATAAGGCAACTATCAGAAATTATAGATTCATTACATATAATGAAATAAAATGAGATCCAACATGATTCGGCGTATGAATAACTGAAATCTAGGTTTGCACGATGGTCGAAAGTTGGTAAAGGAGATTGGGAACAATCTGGTAAGAACTCGTAGTCGAGTGCGAGAGGAGTTAGATTATTTCCACACATTTTGGATTGTGAACTAAATGCGAGGAGTTTCTCTTATGCAAGTGGGCTGAGAGACTTACAAACACACAGTCAGAGACACCTCAATTTGCCATCGACCAATTCGACAGTTTGCAAGCAAATGTTCAGGATAAAGGGAAATATGAGTGTCAGAAAGACATGGAAGAGTCTGATAATCATAAAATGGCTCAGTGGCTCTTACACGGATTGGATTGGATTGGATCGGAACGTCGAAACGTAGGAATGATACATGAGGGCCTTATGGAGTTATTTGACAAGATCGTGATTAAAGTAGGGGGTTTCGATATTTATTCAAGTGACATGGTTAATTTTTATTAGCGCAGCTTTGTAATGAAACAAACAAGATTAGCATCTCTAAGGATTTGCAAATGCAACCATGTAAAATTTGAATTTATATACGGTACCTCTTACGGGTAAAAAATCCACCTGATTTCTTCTTTATTCTCACTTAATTTATTTTGTAATATGAGGTCGTGCAGAGGCTTCCCTAAACATATTAAATTATAATACATGCCAAACTTTGTCAATTCAAAATAAATTACAATTTTTTGCCATTTAAATCTATCATAAGTGAATCAATAAAATACGAACTGATCCAACATGTTTGTCATTTCTTTTACAGGACCCTAGGCTTACCCGAATATCGATTGTTGAGTGAATTTCTGGAGAATAAGTTCTGAGATTATAGTAAAATATTCATATTGAAATGCCTGGGGTATCTCACATACATGACGGATGGGCGACATCCACAGTTCGGAGACAATTAAATTTATCAGACACATTTTCGTGCTTTTCCAGACAGATGCTCGTGCTCTCCCACTACTCAACGCCCTAAGAGTCACTTCTATGGGACAGGATCATACAAGAACTAATGAGAAATGGAAGAGTCAGAACGATATGCATCGGTCAGAGAAACATATTACAACAACATCCATAAGTAGCTTTGGTAGGCAGTTAGACTTAAGACAGCCGGTGAAGAAAATAGACATGACAGGCAGGAATGGAACAGGACAATACTTAAAGACTTCTGCTGGTATACCATCCTTCCCCACCGCTTTTGCATCTTTTAATCTCTTGACCGCTGGTCTAAGCTCCCACATATTGACTTCATTATTATTATTATTATTAGTATTGTTATTATTTTTTTTTTCCTGGTTAAGAGCCTCATTAACAATATTCGAGTCAGCATCATTGTTGACACTGTTCATTATAGCATCGAAGTGGTCGCGCCACATCTCGGCAATATTTCCCTGCCCGGTTATACCGTACACATTGTGAAACAGAGCTGTCTTTCGGTTTCAGATTTTTAATCTTTTTCCAGAAATTGATCATCTCAAAACATCGCTTGGGAATGAATAAACTTCATCAGCCTTTAGTTGAATGATCCCTGGCGGGAATTGGGCGCTCTGAGTTACTCTTATTTCTGACGATTCCTGTAGCAATACAGGTGGGAATTGAGTTAAAAGAATTCGCTACATCGCGATCAGATGGAGCATTTCGATCGATAGTAAGGAATATTTGCCTGTTT
Source organism: Gammarus roeselii (assembly GCA_016164225.1). Classification (NCBI taxonomy): domain Eukaryota; kingdom Metazoa; phylum Arthropoda; class Malacostraca; order Amphipoda; family Gammaridae; genus Gammarus; species Gammarus roeselii. Next base: position 6,286 of record SDVV010038991.1, on the reverse strand, counting down.
TTCGCTCGTCGACCCAAACATTTTATAAACATCTTTCATTACAATTACGGTCGGATGACGACATGTAATACAACAAAACAGCGCGAGATAGTAGTTCATATCTCGCCTTCTTGCGTGTTTTTATTCATTAGTGTCGCCAGTACCTGAACGCAAAACCTTACCAACGAAGTCGTCCCCGCAACACTACTGGCCAACGGCACTGAGGAACGAATGGAATCAATATAGGTGTTCCTAGAGGTCAAATGTAGAACAGGAGAGCTGATAAGACAAATCATTGATATTAAAGCCCCGTCGACTGTAGTCGTTGGAGAAAAAAGTTTGGGTAATTTTTTCAATAAATGAAAAACTATTATTTAAGTTGTTCGGTGAGAACCTTGTGTGATGGTTTCTCTATCACTGGATGAAAGACAACGCCCACTTTGGCCCTCACAGTACCGGACTGTTGATCAATTTTTAATGCTGGTGTTGGTATACTGAGAGGTTCACGTTCACTTTGTTTGTTCGCGTATTGTGCATATTAACCGCATTTAACTCGATTCATCAAGCAAATAACAATTCTTGCCCTTCTTGCCATCTGCTATCTCTTCATCCTTCTCTGTTTGACCTCTCCCTTCATTTAAGATAAAAAAGTCACACTGAAACAACGTGAACCAAAAGCAAGGCTCATTCGTACCTTCATTTCGTTCCATACCCTCAACCTCGTCGATGTCTTAAATAAAACCACAGCCTACATACCTAGCCAATTAATCAACCAATCACCTGATTTACAAGACAACCCCAGAACGGGGTTTCAAGTGGTACTTGTGGCCCAATTCCTTCTAGTGCCCCTCGCCCTACCCACCTTTAGATCCGGCAGCCATAGAAAGAGGAGTTGAGGTTCCCATCAGTATCCAGAACACTACCCCGGGCAGCAGCTGAAGCTGTCTCGCTGCCCAGCAAGTTGGTGAATGGGTTTTGGCGCTCTTCGTGAAGATTTTTGATCTCTTCTCAAACATCGTATGAATGGAGCACATAAATGTTGGTGGAAGTTGATGGGGTGTGAAGTTCTGATACAGCGGGTGGAGTTGTTGGTTGATATGTGATTGTTTTGATGGGATAGGGTATGTATGTTCTTGTGTTGCGTGAAATGCTTGCTTATAAATTGCTGTGAGGCCCGGTCGATTTCTCGACGAACTCTTAATTTTTCTTTCTAAACCAAAATATTTATTCGATTTGCTGCTATGAAACCATCTCAATCTATCAAATTGACCAATTCCGACTGTTTTAATATAAACGACGTTTATTATCTCGCAATTCACGTATTACAAATATTTATTAAACTTCAATTTTTTACAGTTTTCTGTCCGGCTGCGTTTCTATTTATAGATTGTATGTTTCTAGCTATGGTGCACTTTTCTACAACGTTATCCAGAAATGATAAGGTACTAAGAATCGCGTGCCTTACTGCAACATTATGCAAAAATGCTCTACGTAAATCTAAAATAAATAGGAATTATTGCTGAAATCGATGCAACAGCGATAAATTAGCCTGTGTGAGTCCCATTGTAAAACAAAACTTTGAGTCGTCCTGTCCAATAACAATCATAATGCAGGAAATTTGTAGGACAGAAATATAAATGAAAAATATGTACGCATACATTCTGTATCCAGGTTTGTCACAGAATAAGATCTTATTACAGTTTCCTAATGCAAAAAGAATTCAGGGGCAGTTAGTGACGGTGTAGGTTATTGAAGATGTAAACGGTGTTCACTATGATATCGAGTTCATTCAGAGTGGTTCGCATAATTTGTAATGTAGTTACATTTTTTATTTAGTTCTGACAATTTAATGCAAACGGAATTTTAAACATGTACATCAACATGATTTAGTAATCTAAAATAAAATTACAGATTCAATTAATTCGACAGGAAATCATGAAATTCGCCTAATATCAGCGTTTATGAAGTTTTTGTTGTAGTATCACAGTAAACCTAACTGTATAACAATTTCATTGCCCCAGTCAAACACGACAACGTCTTATCACGGGATTACCAAATTGAAATTAACTTTCCTCTGTTATTCTATCGATAGAGGCACGGTAAGGAAAATCCGAATTCCTACACAACTACAAACACTTTCATGATTAAATAGAAAATATAAAAATTTCGCGATTCTTCAATTATTATAATCCGATTAAAAAAAAAATATGCAAGTGGCAATTGATGAATTTGTATTAATCCCCAAATTGAAATCATCTTCTTGGATTCTTCAGCTACGCAGCCTCCAACACAACTTGACTTCAGTCGGACGCGTGGCCGGGCGATAGTTCGCAGCACGGCAGCGACGCACATCCACCCTCGCAGGCGTCCGCAGCGCCACTGAGCAGTAGGCCTATCGCCCACGGAGATGAGTGCGGAACTGGGGCCCGCACAATGACCTCGGAACAGGATGCCAAGGCAAAGACTAAGGAGGAGACCGAAGTTTTTTTTTTCCTCTTACCAGGATGTATCTATTTTGAAAGCGACAATATTCCTAGCGTGCCAATGCAATACGGACAAATAATAGGTTTAACATAAATAATGTATGGCTATTATATGCAACTTTACAGTACACTAAATGCTTCGTGTTTAATCAAGTCTCCTACAAGAAGCAAACACGTGTTCATCCTCAGTGTATCAGAAATTGTTCACCTATTTTAGCTAATTATTCCTACGAATAATGTGTTACCATTTTACATTTTTGTTTTTATGTCCTGACCTCGTCTGCGTAATTGTGCCCGGCATCACACCATCGTTAAAGTTTCTTGCCAACTTCCTCCCATCTGATAAAATGATATCAAATTACCAAACTTGCAATCTCGGAAGTTTGTGCGCTCCGATCACCACTGAGGTCTGAACTGGTGTAGCGTTAGTAATTCGTCTGCCACATATGTCGAATAAAATTGGAGGATGTTTTATCCTATTAAGATTTTTCCGATCACGTGTGCAATTTGTTACGGTCGGAAGCAGTGTGAAATATTTCCATGTTAATAAGACATACATTCCATTTATAGACATGAATGAACAACCTTTTAAAAAACTAGTATTAGAATGAAAAAAAAATGACTTCAATCTACGGATTGAGCGTCAACTATTTAAATAGGTCCTTAGTAAAAGTATTGATGTTGTGCCGATCTTGGTTGCTTCAGAAATCAGGCGATGTTTTACTACAGATTTCTCTCCCAGTGGCATTTGATTTCTCACCGTCGGCAGTGAGGAACGACATTGAGTCATTTCTTTTCGTGCAATTAGGGATATAGGAAATCAGTGCATCAGTACGATAATCAGTACGATAAATGAAAAAATAAGTATCGTTCGAGCTATTCCGTCATTCGTTATCTCTCATAAGTAATTTTTTTTTTTTTTTTTTTTTAACTGGTTTGGATACGGAAAACTTGGAAATTGTTACGTTTCAAACCATTATACGTTGAAAAGACTCTAAATGTTACGGATCCCAATCTTAAAGAGGACCTTTAATTACAAATAATAAAATTTTGATTTCATTCAAAACGAAATCCCTGTTGAGGATTTATGATCTATGATGATTAGTTTATGTCAAATTTAATTAATAATATGATACTTTATTCCGTCAGGGTCAAAGCGACCTGTGTAGACAGGTCGCTTCGACCACCGTAGTTATGCAAGTTTTGAATGACTCTTTCTTTTCTTTGGGATCAGAGTAATGCCGATAGTTTGTGTAGTATTAGGTAACAGTTAGACCTCCATTCAGGAAATAGCAACTGTTGTAGATGATACTAGTAATATTAATATATTAATACTTGTTATTATTAAATAGTGCAGCTAATTATGCTAATCCCAGTAAAAAAAAATTTTTTGTCGTCTATCTCGTGGCTCGAACACTTCTAAAATAAACGCACCATTATGTGAGCGTTATTTTACAGTCATATAAGTGTTGAGTAGAAGAGTTCTATTTCTCCTTTCCTACCTGTAAATTAGGTTCAGAGAACGGAAGGCTTTCTGTTTACTCCTGTTCAGGCCGACGACAAGCTGTGGGATCAAACACAAACACCACAAATCATTTCTGGCTGCGAGGGCCTGCTGTGGATTCCGGCTGATCCATCATGTCAACTCCTCTCCAGGAAAAAAATGCAAAAAGTACGGGTCCTAGAATGAAACCCTGAGGAACACACAACTGCAGGGCAGTTGATAAGTCTGTCCCAAGTGAAATGCAATTTCACTTTTTTTCTGGCCGCTTCTTGCTGGTCCTTGATAGTGTCTTAGGTGTTCACAGAACAGAAAATATCTAATTCAAAACTCGGAGAACGGGTAAACAACAAACGTAAATACATTACTATATTATGTTCGTTGTAGTTAGAGAGCCGAAACTAACAGGAAGGATGCTCTTCATAGCAGTGTGAGAGCAAGCCGCCCCCAGTGCTTTATTTTGCACACTTTGATTTTATGCCGGGCAAATTATTTAAATAAATCGTATGAAACTAGTCGGTATTCTAATATTCAGGTTAGTCGAAACTGATCCAATTTCAATAAAGTATGAGCACAAAATTAGGCTGAAGATTTGAATCCAATTTCTACTGTGATTATCCTCGTCGTGCCTTTGACTTGTCCTATCAACGTCTCGCAAGTCGGGCAAAATAAATATGTTTGTGTCATACATTTCACCCAAAGGTCATTCGTAATGGAGAATTTTGAACCATTTTAAATTTCCCTCCTCCTTATTGATGCAAAGAGCGTCACCCTACTACAAGAGAAGTACAATGGGATTAGACACTATTATAGCATTTGTGATAAGCGTTTAAGGAACAAGAACAGATTTTAAAATGTTGTTTCTGGGGGCAGAGTGGTCAAGAAATGATTTGTAATGACTGCTATAATTTTTGCATTTATCGAACAATTTTTATGATTTTTACTGTTCATGAATCGTTGTTGTAATTTGCGACGTTTGTCATTTGATGCAATAATCCTTTCGGTGACTAGACGGTCAGAACCGCCCGGTTTAGACGGTCAGCACAGCCCGGTATAGACGGTCAGCACCGCCCGGTATAGACGGTCAGCACCGCCTGGTATAGACGGTCAGCAACGCACGTTATAGACGGTCAGCACCGCACGGTATAGACCGTCAGCACCGCACGGTATAGACCGTCAGCACCGCACGGTATAGACCGTCAGCCTTGTTCGGTATAGACCGTCAGCCCTGTTACGTCTGAACGGTCATCCCCTTCTGGCTAAACGGTTAAAACCGTCATGCCATGACGGTTAACATAGCCATGTCGTCATAGACGGTCAGTACAGTTCACCACCTTGCATAGACTGTCAGCACAGTCCTGTGTAGACTGTCAGCACCGTCATATTTTGATAGTCAGCACCGTTATGTCTAAAAGGCCAGTACCATTATGTCTAGACGGTCACAAACGTATTGTCAAAACGGGCAGTGCTGGCCGGTCTAAACGGTCAGCACCGCCATGTCAAGGCGCACTCAGAAGAAGCTCAAGGTGTGAATTAAGGTGTGTAGTCAAGGGGATTTAAGACTATATAGTATTTCAGTTTATCTCAAAGTATGCGTTCTTATGCCGGTTTTGGATTGCGTTGTTATTAGTGATGAAGGAGAGATTGGATGTGGGCATAAACGTTGCGAGTTCGATAAGGATTGTGAAACCAACAATAATGGTTTGAGAGCAGGAGTATAAAGTAACTTTATCAAGTTCTCTGCAGCACGCAGTCCTTCGACGTGAACAAATTGTGCTTATTTGAAAACATTGATTGTTCAGCAGAACGGACTAGCAACTGAAATAGATGAAAAATGGAAGGAAACAGACATATTCGTCTCCGTGTCGTCAGTCCAGCTTGTACGTGTCATCGCAGGTGTCAATATTCTTTGGGTGGAAACCTAATCAAACGATTAATAACACAATTAATCATGTTTGACCACATTGAAAATCCTTGATTGGTCAATGGTCCAAATAAATAATGAATGCTACCTTATGTATTCAACACCCAATAGCTCAGGACCCAATAGCTCAGGGCTTATTAACTCAGGGCCCAGTAGCTCTGAGCCCAGTAGCTCAGGGCCCAATAGCTCAGGGCCCACTAACTCAGGGCCCAGTAGCTCTGAGCCCAGTAGCTCAGGGCCCAGTAGCTCAGGGCCCAGTAGCTCAGAGCCCAGTAGCTCTGAGCCCAGTAGCTCAGGGCCCAATAGCTCAGGGCCCACTAACTCAGGGCCCAGTAGCTCTGAGCCCAGTAGCTCAGGGCCCAGTAGCTCAGGGCCCAGTAGCTCAGGGCCCAGTAGCTC
>SDVV010038990.1:0-10675 GCA_016164225.1 Gammarus roeselii | reverse complement strand
ATAAATTTTGCGGCAAGAACAACATGCGATGGTAGCCACAGAAAACGAGATCACGTAAGTCCTCTCCTCGAAAAATTGAAGTGGCTCAATATTGACAACAAACTGGCACTCCGTGAGTCGATCAGAATTCATAAAGATCTTCTAGAAAAACATTCACCCGGCAGCCAAAGACTCATTTATTCTCGAGGTGAAAAGAACAATCGATTCACATGGAATAATGATACTCTTCACGTTGAACACAGGAAAACAGAAACGGCTTGTCGAGCTTTTTCGATCACTTGACCAAAATCCTGAAACAACCTCCCAACAAGCCTCAAGAATCTTGAATCCAACACGTCCATCAAGAATAGGCTTAGTGAACATCTATTGGCCGATCTATTCAAAACCGTAACTTTTCCCACAAACACAAACTAAATGCATAACACCAGTAACCAGAAAACGCATTCTGTTCTTGAGCATGTTCGAATCCACCACCACCATCCCTCTCAACATTGAGACACCATCTAATCGTTTTTACTCTGACGATACATATGTTTTCTATGTTGCTACCGATCACAATTATCTTTGCCAATTACCATAAGTGTTAACTAGCGTTTCGTCTATTTCTATGTATTAAATGTACCTGTTCGTTTTAGTATAATTAAAATACAAACTCAGTTTTTTCGAGGATCGATAGACTGCTTCTAACTTCAACAAAGGTTAACTCGATTTTAATATCACTCATTGAACTGGTTGCAACAATTACCGTACCATTTTTTGATGATACAATCATTGCCCTATTAGCTAATACTCTACCTTGTCTCCTATAACGGAAGTATATTCATCAGACTTGTGTACTCCAGAATTGAATTATTCTGATTCATTGATACTTAGCTGTAGCTGGTTATTATATCTCCACACCAATCAACAATTACCCCTGCCAATTACCGTTGCTATTAACTAACTTCTCATCTATTTCAATGACTCAATCCTTTTAAAGTGTGCTCTGTCTGACGATGAATAATATGAAGCCGCTCTCTCTCACATAAGTAAATTCGAAACAAATATAAATAAATTAATGAATTCTACCAATTACCGTACCATTTTTAAGTTTCAATCGCCATCATAAAAAGGTAACATTGTTCTCTATTCTTCGCTTGGAGAACTCCGTCCATCTGAGTTTGCACTACCCCACTGAATTATACTGAGGTAGGTACGCGTATATGTGTATATTTGTATGTGTACATGTATACGTATTTGTATATATATGTTCGTGCATGTATATGTATATTAGTACGAAAATATAGGTGTTGGTATATATTTAATGGTATATTGTGTATTCCATTCGGTTCCATGAAGGACAAGCCAGCCGCCTACTAGAGATGAGCTACGATGTATTCATTAATTTTGGATTTATCAATCCCATTCCCATGAGTTTCTCACTTAATAATATAGCACATATTGTGAAAACTGTTTTGCAACACGAAGTAGCTACAAATCGGCCGCCGACAGGAGATGTGCTGTCACAAATTCATTTTTATTTCTCGCTTCACTAATTCAAATACCGCATTTTAGAAAATAAGTTTGATGTGTTAGACCTAAGTATCGAAAACCCATTGCTCGACGATGGAAATAAAAGATTTAATAATAATAATAATTTACTGACACTAGTCACAGTCAGAGTGATTTTGCTGACGATAAGTTCATGGCCCAAATGGTGAAGACACCACAAGAGGTAGCAATATACTTGATCTCCTATTTAGTGCCAGTTATTCTCTTGTCACGATTGTCGAAGTGGGCAAACCCCTCGGAACTAGCTTCCCTAACTATCCGTTTTATGGTAAAGCTCAAGTTGAAACCAGAAATAAACTGCGACAAAATAACTAACTTTTGATTTGCTAACTTTGATGGCTTAAGAGAGTCGATGGCGTCAGCTAATATTACCCTCGGACAAGATGTCACTGAATCGCTAAATAATTTTTTTGACTGCACTTGAAATTATTGAATATGAACATATCCCGCGCAAAAACAGGCAAACAGCAGTCAATCGGCATAGGTACTGATAAGAAGCGCTTCAGAAAGCAAAGTAACACTCTCATGGCGACGTTCCTGAAACGTGCGAGAAAAGATTACGAAAACGAAATTCGGTCAATGATAAAACTAATCGGAAACAATGTTTCATTTATATCTCGAGCAAAAAATATCAAGATCTGTAATTGGTCCCCTAGAGAACGACATTGGTGAGCAGTAGTATATATTTTCGCAGATAACGGATTTTTCCGGTCTACGGGAATTCGCACATAACATTTCACCGGCGCAATGCTTCAACCTTTGACTCAAGCGGGCGTACGGTGGTTTGCTTATAAACGGGAAGCGGGGGGCGTAGGGTAGGACGGGGGTCAGTGAGCAGACAGACGGATAGCTTTTCGGATCATTCGATTGTTAATAGTTTATATATTTACATAGGGTATTAGCATTTAAATGCTTGGTTACACTTGGTCACTAAGTGTTGCTCGCTGTTGATCAATTTACACGTAGCATAGATTCAATTAGTTTATTGCTAGTTTTATCCGATTGTATTAATCAGTACCTTTGCGCTAAGCTTCACTTGCTCCTGAAGACACTCCTTTATTCATTTTTCGATGTTGTGAGATATCCGATGGAGGAAATTAGATACAAAGTTTACAGGATGACTGAAACATTCCTAGAGAAGAATCACCCATGAGTATAATTGGCTCATTCGATGCTTGGATTGGTGAATTCTTAGCGGTTGGGTTTGGGATATTGTGTCTGTCTTGTTCATTTATCACTATATATTCTCTTATAGGAATAGTGTGGTAGGTGTCTTATACCTCAATTTGCAGCCTTAGTGTGCAATTGACCCTGTATGGTACCAACCTGATATTGAATTTTAGGCAATGTTCTGTGTTTTCCATCGATTTATTTCATATGTATATAATACAAATATGAATAGTATGGATTATTAGTCAGGTAGTTTGCGGGTTAATATATATATATATTTTTTGGATGCTGTATCTTCGTTACGAGATTCTATCTACCCAATATTGCATTATCCAGGTTTTTAACCTGACATATCGGTGTTCCATTGACGCGGTTTTCCAATAGCGAGAATACCTGAACGATATGGATTTATTGTAAGTTAATATATTGTGTTATGTATACCTAGTAATGATCGGTTGATTTATGTTGAATTTGTTTTGTTTTCGGAATTTTGAATAGTTATCTCATACAGTTATAGAAATTTAGGAGATTTTAGGTTTGCATCTTCCATATTATTTCAAGAAAAATTGGTAGGTTATTGCAGCATTTTGCTACTTTTATATGTATATATGACATTCTGTTACGATTTACCCGTGGTTACTTGAGTTAAAGAAATGTTAATTTATCCCTGTTTTGGACTAAGTTGAGCCTAATTTCATCAGATTTTGTGTGTACTATAGCGTGTTCGTGTAGAAGTATTCCACACCATTTACTATACGTTTCAGTTATGTCGCTCGTATGTCTTGATACCTTATACACATTAGTTGTTGTTTGGTTACATGCTAGTTCTATCTCGTTCATCACGTTTTTTAAATGTATGTTTTGTGTATGGTAGTGAATTAATCATCTTGCTTTGTTATGACTCGAGCGTTTTAGTATATTTTCGTTTAGTTTTGTATGTTCTCTGAACAGTTCTCATCTTCAATGGAATCTGTTGGTTATTTATACAATATCGGAATAAATTACGTTTATATCTGCAATGAAGAACATTCTTTCGGGTATATTTAGTGACATGTTGTTAATTTTTAGTGTTTTATATATCTTCCTACATCCTGATGCAATGTTTGACGTGTATTATATATATATAGAACTGTCGATTTGTTACAAACTTGGTCTTGATGTTAGTTTATTGTATATTTATCGTAGGACCATCCTTCAATATTTAAGAGGTGTTAGAGATTCCTCTAGGCAAAAACTCGTTATGTTTATGCCTGTTTGTGAGAATAGACCGATTTATCAGGATGGATACCCAATGTAGTACAATTTTAGTGTCGAGGACAACCGAGTAGAGAAATAAGTAGTTATTTTATTATTGTTGTTGTTGATGTTGTAAGATTTTCCACGATAATCATAGGAATGTATGGTTAGGTGGTGTGAGTCCGTACTGCATCTTTGTGAAATTTCGTAATTGAACCCTAGCAAGCGTACAGTGTAACGTTTTAGAAGACGATTTACTGGATGGAGGGGTCCTGGTGTAGAGGGGGTTCACACTATTTGGTTGTCATTTGGACTTCGTCCATGTTCAATGTAAATTATGTGTGACCTTGTGGACGTCGATCTTAAGTTCCATGGGTTTGTTAAAGAGGTTATGCGACAAGCTGCTTATCGTTGTAGTGGCTTACTTAGGTCATCAGTAAACAGAAGCCCAGCTTTTTATGGTCACACCCACTCTGAGACTCATGTCAGCCTCATTCTTGGTTATATCTAGGATGTGATTTTGCACGATGTTGTTCAGAGACGATGGGTTAATCAGATGCAAGGTATGTCTGAAGTTTTGTACGTGACTGGGTGTTTCCTTTGAAATTTGTTATATATCAGTGGTAGATTACTGAGAAGTGACCGAGTAAAGTATTGTAGACTTCATTGTTATGACACAGTGGGCTTGGATTTGTACTCCTAGAGGCATAGCATCAGTTAGGTGTAGGAATTTTGTCATACATTTGATCAGGTATCGTAGTAAAAATAACATTATTCGCATGAACTCGGTGTTAAATGTCAGTCATTTTCGGTATAGCTGTTATGTTAGTATATGGTTTTATATGAACCAGACCACCTTAGGAGTTAAAGGGAAGGATTATTTCTATTTCTATAAAATCGGTAGTGTTCGTCGACATCGTGTACTGATTGACCATACACCTTTCCATAATAGAGTAGGATTTATCATCTGAGTATGGTAGGATACACCGTATATAATAGTTGATCATTGTTGCTAAGGGTAGAGTAGAGAAACTTATTCAGCTATTATATAGATGTTATTATACATTTTGATTGGATATCATAGGAAAAAATTCGTAATCTATATAAATTTGCCTAATTTCATGGAATGTTGGGTATATAATACGCTTATTTGGATGTAATGCTCCAAAAATTTGGTAGGTTTCTCCTCTCGACTTTAGATTTGGGTCCGGTTCCATGTTGTCTTGGAGAACTTATTTAATGGATTTGTGTAGCGTGTTAGTGTTGAAACTCCTAAATTATTGATTGTACATCTCAATTATGTTATCCGACGCAGGTCTTAACTTGATGCTATTCCTGCATGTCGTACTTTTATAACTGTCTGTGATCCATTTGCAGTTGTACACCAAGAAGTTTTTTCATCAATTCAGGCTTCGTTATGAGATTGCGTTCCAATTCAGAATGTCTTATTTGAGCATTCACCAGATCCAAGGTATTATTTTTCCCTATAGGTCTGAATTGTAGAGGGGCACTAACCCTAATCCTCCTAACCTAATATTACCAAAGATTGTATATATTTTCCCTGTTTTCATACTTATGTTAGGTATTTTTTCATTGATTTAAGCTTTATTTATATCAAATCTATCCACTTGACTCTGTAGTTTTACCAATCTTTAGCAGATATCGTGCCAACATAGAATTTTTTTTTTCACTTTACTTGTTACAAGTCCAGTAATATCGATCAATTTCAACTAATGTCAGGTGATCGATAGTTAGTAGACTGAAGAGTTCAAAACTTTTATGTAAGCTTACCCCATACGTCAGTGAGTGTTACGATTGTTGAAGCGCTAGCAAGATTCATGTATGGTTTTACTGTTTGAATAATTTTTTTTTAAAGTGTTCGATGTGTTGCTCCTACCATTTCGTCTATTAAATCGAATATCGAATAAATCCACTCTAACAATTTTTTCATACAGATTTCCGTGGTAAGATCCGCAATCCACTAGACCTAGGATATAAAACATGTCTAGGGTACATAATTAGCGATATATATATCAATGTACGAAAACCTGGATCAGATATCAATGAATGCAGAAAGGGCTGCCATACACTGCCAGATGCATTAATACATAACCCAACCTATTCTAACCAACTTAACCATGAAATATGTGTCATCGTTCGAGATTTTTAACTGCATACATATGATGCTTTTTCATTGATTATGATATATTCACATCAAATCCCTCCCCATGGCTCTACATTTTGATCTATCATTTACATCTTTTAATATACACTTTCAATTTTGATCTAGTAAATCATCTAAAACCTAACCTAACCTAACCTATAGAACAACAACCCTCGCTTTTGTTACAAGATATTTGATGTGCATCATCTTCACGGTATGTTATGTTAAAAGAATTAATCACCCTATCCTAACCTAACCTAACCAACTTAACCTTGAATTATGTGTCATCGTTCGAGATTTTTCATGCATCTTATCGCGGTTGTTACCGGCATATGCCGGGATAAGCTGGTATAATGTTTGTGTATTCACAGTTTGGTACCGGGATATGCTGGCATATGTTGGTATAATGTAGGTGTATTCACGGTTGATGTCGGTATAATGTAAGCATTTACACACATTTTGTGCACAAGGGTTACCTTACACAGCCAGATGCATTAATACCTAGGCAACTTAACCTAACCTAACTTAGAGAACAACAACCCTTGCTTTTGTTACAAGATATATACGATGGAACAGTTTCACATGATATTAGATTCTGAAAACTAATCATCCTATCCTAACCTAACCTAGCTTAATGTATGGTATTCAGTCATTGCTATATACACATGAAGCCCTCCAAACGACTCTACATATCACTTTAACATACAGACTATTTATTTTGTTGTCACTCTCTTCCCATGTTAGTTAGCAGAGAAGACACATTTTCCAACTTAGATGGTTTGAATGTTATGGGTAATTCATATTAGTTTCGATTTTGACACAATTCTACATCACTTTAACATGTTTGTCCCACCCATCATAACATAACCTAACCTTACGTACGGTATTCAATCATTGATATATACATATGATCCCCTCCAGACGACTCTAAATATCACTTCAACGTACTGTACATGTTATTCATTTCGTTGTCACTCTCGACCCGTATTAGTAACCAGAGTAGCCCCATTTTCAAACTTGGATAGATTGAATGCTACATGTATTTCAAGTTGTATCCAGTTTCATACAAACGGACACATAGTCTCACCCCATGTTTTTTATCAATTTACTTCAATAACTCCACTTGACTCTACAGCCTTTGATAACATGCATCTCTGATTTTAATTTTTTTCTCCTATATTTTTCATATTCTTGACGATGACTTTGTTTCAAGATCTGATCGAACTCTGATTTATATCATACCAATCTGTAACACATCTAGATCATTTACCTCGAGATAGGTTTCTGGCATCATTTCACGCCTTGAAACATATTCTTCTACTGATTTCGACAATTCGATGTTACCTCCGACTGACACGATGTTCTCAATTCATTACTCAACCTTCGAAGTCAGGATAATATGAACATTTCATTGAAGACATACATAGTTTTATTAGTATTTATTGGCATTATTTGCAGACCTTGCTGGCATCATCAATAACATCTACCATTTTTTTTTATTTTAAACAGCATTGTTCGTCATTTCACCGTACTTATCATCATTATATTTCAGTATACTCTCAAAATCCTTCATATACCTCATCATATCTTTGATTCGAATACCGAAGGCTGTTCCGTTTCCGTGTGTCCACAAATGTATTACTTCTTCTACTTGAACCTTATTTATTCGAATCTTCTCCAATTCAAAGTCATTCTGAGCTTCATCATTGAGAAATTTTGCATACGATCCAGTTGTTCCTTTGTTCTTAGGTATAATTTGTGGTCCACTACCTCAGTTTTATTACAATAATGATGAAAATTTTCCACTTGGATCATTTCAATTACGAGATTTGCTTTACTTATTCCCCCTAAACTTACTTATACACGAATGAAACGCATCCACTTTAGTTACCCAAAGCAGACTTCTTTTTTCCTGCATCCATATATGAATGATATCTCACACTCTTTTGATTCATGTTGGTCCATTCTGAGATTTGTTGTCCACTACCTCAGCTTTATTACAATCATGAGGAAGATTTTCCCCTTGGATCATATCAATTACTATATTTGCTTCTCTTATTCCCCCTAAACTTACTTACATACCAATGTAATGCGTCCACATTAGTTACCCATGGCATACTTCATTTTTCCTGCATCCATATCTGAATGATATCCCCCTCTTTTTTTATTCTTGTTTGTCCATTCTGAGATAAGTGTTATTTTCAACAATAGTCAATATTTATTCGATCCGACTCATATCATCTTCGGAGATTTCTTCTTCCAGCACTTGTAAACAAAATTTTGTAATATGAATGTTAATTTTTGTTTATTCTTTGACGAAACGTGTCTCTCTTCTCGATCTCAACGTATCACTGACTCCATTTCGGTATCCAGCTAGCTATTAAAAGTTGATTACATGCGGTTATTCACAAAACATTTGTATCAACATTACTCGCCTAGGTCATCAACTGTATATGTGTATAGGGCTGTGTACGTATGTGAATGTGTATGTTCAAGCGTATGTACGTGTTACATGAATTAAAAATATATAACAAAAAAATAAAATTCAAAATTTCAATACAATTTCCAATTTTCGAGAAATGACAGAGCCAAGTCGGTCTATTGAAGTGATAACTTGGCTATTTAAGTAAGATCATACCTGAGCACAGAAGAAAAAACTGGATCGTATGTAAAATTTCTCAATGATGAAGCTCAGAATGACTTTGAATTGAAGAAGATTTGAATAATTGAGGTTCAGGAAGAAGAAGTAATACATTTGTGGACACACGGGAACGGAACAGCCTTCGGAATTCACATCAGAGATATGATGGAGTATATGAAATATTTTGAGAGTATACTGAAATATAGGGATGACAAGTACGGTTGGCTGACGCACAATGCTGTTTAAAATAAATAAAAACAGGTAGATGTAATTGATGATGCCAGCAAGGTCTGTAAATAATGCCAATAAATACTAATAAAACTATGTATGTTCTCAATGATATGTTTATATTATCCTAAACTCGAAGGTTGAGTAATGAATTGCGATCATCGTGTCAGTCGGAGGTAACATCGAATTGTTGGAATCAGTAGAAGAATATGTTTCAAGGCGTGAAATTATGCCAAAAACCTATCTCGAGGCAAATGATCTCTATGTGTTACAGATTGGTATGATATAAATCACTGTCCGATCAGATCTTGACACGAAGTCATCGCTATGAATATGAAAATTATAGGAAATAAAAATAAAAATCAGAGATGCAAGCTGCCAAAGGTTGTAGAGTCAAGTGGAGTTATTGAAGTGAATTAAAAAAACATGGTGTGAGACTATGTGTCCGTTTGTATGAGACTGGATACAAATTTGAAATACATGTAGCATTCAATCCATCCAAGTTTGAAAATGGGGCCTCTCTGGTAACTAGTACGGGTCGAGAGTGACAACGGAATAAATAACATGTATGTTGAATTGATATTTAGAGTCGTCTGAAGGGGATCATATTTATATATCAAAGACTGAATACCATACGTGAGGTAAGCTTAGGTTATGATGGGTGTGAATAACATGTTAAAGTAATGTAGAATCATGTCAAAATCTGAAATAATATGAATTACCCGTAACATTCAAACCATCTAAGTTTGAAAATGGGTCCTCTCTGCTAACTAACATGGGATGAGGGTGACAACGAAATAAATAGCATAAATGTTAAAGTGATATATAGAGTCGGTTAGAGGGCCCCATATGTATATAGCAATGACTGAATACCATACATAAAGTTAGGTTAGGTTAGGATAGGATGATTAGTTCCTAGAATCTAATATCGCGTGAAACTGTTCCATCTTTTATATCTTATAATAAAAACAAGGGTTGTTCTATAGGTTAAGTTAGGTTAGGTTGCTTAAGTATTAATGCATCTGGCAGTGTATGGTAACCCTTTTGCACAAAATGTGTGTAAATGCCTACATTATACCGACATCAACCGCGAATACACCTACATTATACCAACATATGCCGGCATATGCCGGTATCAAACCGTTAATAAACCGACATCATACCAGCATATGCCGGCATATGCCGGTATCAAACCGTGAAAACACCTACATTATACCAGCATAAGCCCTCATATGCCGGTAACAGACGTGATAAAATACATGAAAAATCTCGGATGATAACACATAATTCATGGTTAAGTTGGTTAGTTAGGTTGGGATAGGATGATTAAATCTTTTAACATAACATATCGTCAAGATGATGCACATTAAATATCTTGTAACAAAAGCGAAGGGTGTTGTTCTTCATGTTAGGTTAGGTTAGGTTTTTGATGATTACCTAGATCAAATTGAAAGTGTATTTTAAAAGATGTAAATGATAGATCAAAATGTAGAGCCATGTGGAGGGATTTGATATGAATATATCATAATCAATGAAGAAGTATCATATCATATGTATGATTAAAAAACTCGAACGATGACAAATTTTTCATGGTTAAAATGGTTAGGTTAGGTTGGGTTAGGTATTAATGCATCTGGCAGTGTATGGCAACCCTTTCTGCATTCATTGATATCTGATCCATGTTG
>SDVV010038989.1:0-10675 GCA_016164225.1 Gammarus roeselii | reverse complement strand
CTGGAGTGAAGGGGCTGTTGATGGGTCGCGAAGAGCAGTCGCTAGTTGTCAAGCTACTGGAGTGAAGGGGCTGTTGATGGGTCGCAAAGAGCAGTCGCTAGTTGTCAAGCTACTGGAGTAAAGGGGCTGTTGATGGGTCGCGAAGAGCAGTCGCTAGTTGTCAAGCTACTGGAGTGAAGGGGCTGTTGATGGGTCGCGAAGAGCAGTCGCGAAGAGCAGTCGCTAGTTGTCAAGCTACTGGAGTGAAGGGGCTGTTGATGGGTCGCAAAGAGCAGTCGCTAGTTTTCAAGCTACTGGAGTGAAGGGGCTGTTGATGGGTTGCGAATAGCAGTCGCTAGTTGTCAAGCTACTGGAGTGAAGGGGCTGTTGATGGGTCGCGAAGAGCAGTCGCTAGTTGTCAAGCTACTGGAGTGAAGGGGCTGTTGATGGGTCGCGAAAAGCAGTCGCTAGTTGTCAAGCTACTGGAGTGAAGGGGCTGTTGATGGGTCGCGAACAGCAGTCGCTAGTTTTCAAGCTACTGGAGTGAAGGGGCTGTTGATGGGTCGCGAAGAGCAGTCGCTAGTTGTCAAGCTACTGGAGTGAAGGGGTGCACCAGTGTTAGCCACAATACAATATCGTCACGTAACTTGGACAAAGCCTTTGAGAAGTATCGAGATCCCGTTTTATGAAGATACCGTACCCTACCCAAGAGTGGGGGTGGGTGAAATGGCGCTTGGGCACTCACGCGCACACAGAAGTAGGTGAGCAAGGTGGCGCACGGGCGCACACAAGCTGGTTCAAGAATGGGGGTGGAGTAGGTAGCGCTGGGGCGCACACGACCACGCCTAACAATGGGGTTGGACTAGGAGTCGCTGGGGCGCGCACGAGCACACCTAGCAGAGTGGATGGGTGTGGTGTAGCTGGGGGACACGCAAGCACGGCCAAATGAAAAAGGAACAGAGCATAGTGCGCTGATGGGATGCCCTTGGATCACAACAGGGATGATGGCAGAGGATTGAAGTAGCCACGATACAGCTTAGGCGAGGACCTGGACAATTTTCTCCAGCAATTGCGTTCGAGGAGTTGCTGCACGAGGTTCATCTGGAATAATCATGGTAATTGCTGCTGTCTTATTTAGATTGCATTTACTCAAGTGGTTACAGCCAAGGCCATTGTAATGCCCTTGCAGCTAACAGTTGATTAAAATACCGCTCTAACGAAATAATGACCAAACTATGTTAATGTAATGCAAGGCAATGACCAGGACTGCGGGCCAAGGTTAGCCTACTTCTTTTGAGCGCAACGAACAATTAGTATGATGGAGTTTATTTGTTCTACAGTGATAGAGTTTAATTGGTAATTGACGATTCTTTAATTGGCAATTGATGACAGAGATTTTTTGATGGATGAATGTGTTTAATTGGTGTTTGAGGATAGAATTTAATTGGTGAATGATAGAGATGAAAGGTTGAAAGTTCAATTTAAATTTGCGATTGATGTAATTTAATTGGTTGATGATAGCGTATAATTGCTGAATAGGTGAATGATAGAGTTCAATAAGTGAATGATATAGATTAATTGGTGAAGGATATCATTTAATTGGTGATTGATAGAATTTAATTAGTGATGATGGTGTTTAATTGATGAATGATAACGTTTAATTGGTGAATGATGAAATTTATTTGGTGAATGAGTTTAATTGGTGAATGATAGGATTTAATTGGAGAATGATAGAATTTAATTGTCAAATAATAGATTTTAATTGATGGAAGATAGTCTTATTGGTGACTGATAGAGTTTAATTGGTATATGATAGAGTTTAATTGGTGAATGATACGGTTTAATTGGTGGATGAGTTTAAGTGGTGTAAGAACTTAGTTGGTGAATGATAGAATACAGATACAGACACTCGGTCAAAATTACCCCAGCAATTCCCCCAGATGTGCCTAGTGCGGGGAAGCACATTAGGACAGCGTCAAAACTCATCCGTTCACAATCATTCTCCACTCACGCCTCTCTCGCTACCACCCCTCTCAGGCCTCTACTTCCTAACGCCTGCTTCACACCATCCATCCACCCAAATTTCCGTTCCCCTCTAGGCCTACGTCCACTCGCCTCTGCCTTCAACACCCTTTTCACCAATTTCCCATCATCCAACCTCACCATGTGCCCGAACCATCTCAGAACACGCGAATCAACTCTGTCCTCTAACTTCTGCACCATCCCCGTTCTGATTCGAGTCACGTCGTTAGTGAACCTGTTTCTCAGCGACACTTCAGCCATGCTCTTCAAACATTTCATCTCGAAAACATTCAACCTTCTTCTTTCTTCTGCTCTCACCCAAATCTCAACTCCGTACAGCACATTTGGGACAACGACATCCTCATACAGGCCAGCCCTCTTTTGACTTCCATCCCCAACGTCCTGCAGCTCATTACGCTTTTCAGTGCACCCAACACTTTACACTCTTCCTTCACTCGCGACTTCACCTCAGTTTCCACTAGTTCAGTCTTCTCCATATGGGAGCCCAGATACTTCAAACACTGAAGTTCTTCGAACAACTCTTCATTTAAGAGGACACTAATTCTGCTGGCATCGGCAGTCCTAGCGCATCTCATTACTTTACTTTTACCCACGTTCACTCGAAGTTTCCTCCTCTCACACACTCTACCAAACTAAGTCACTAGCCTACATAGCTTCTCCTCTGAATCAGTCACCGGCGTCGTATCATCTGCAAACAGCAACTGGCTCAACTGCCAACTCCGCCCATTCGCTTCCAACAGCTCCAAGCCACGACCCAGCACACTCGCGTTTACCTCTCTGACCACTCCATCCATATAGAGATTGAACAGCCAAGGAGACATCACACAGCCTTGTCTTAGACCCACTTTCACTGTGAATCGATCACAAACCTCGCTTCCCACTCTGACACATGCTCGGCTGCCAACATAGAAACTCTGCACCGCTTTCAACAGCTTTCCGCCCACTACATACAAACGCAACACCCTTCACAACGTTTCCCTGTCAATCCTGTCGTATGCCTTTTCCAGATCCATGAAGGCCCAGAACACATTCTATCACTTTGCAAGGTACTTCTCACAGACCTGTCTCACTGCAAAAATATGATCGGCACACCCTCTACCACTCCTAAAGCAACATTGTTCCTCTCCCATTGCGCAATCCGTACAATCTCTAATCTTTGCCTTTATACAGCGGGACAATGCAGGCGGCACCACGACCGCCACAAAACAAATGTTCAGTAGCCTCACCAAACATTCGACAGTCGTT
Source organism: Gammarus roeselii (assembly GCA_016164225.1). Classification (NCBI taxonomy): domain Eukaryota; kingdom Metazoa; phylum Arthropoda; class Malacostraca; order Amphipoda; family Gammaridae; genus Gammarus; species Gammarus roeselii. The sequence continues at coordinate 7,408 of SDVV010038989.1, read as the reverse complement.
ATTCCATCCTTTTCCAGGCACTCAGTCGCAACGCCATCCAAACCAGGGGCTTTCCCTGCTTTCATCACGTCCACCGCCTCCTGCACCTCTTCCCTGGTAATGTCCCCACAAGTCTTTCTCCCAAAACTGGCATCCGAGCACCACCACCCACAGCAACAATGTCAGCCTCTGTGTCATCCTCGACATTCAACAATTCATCAAAATATTTGACCCACCTTTTCGTACACCACCACTTTCCGTCAACAACTGGCCGTTTTCATCTTTCACCGTCTCCTCCTTTCCGGTCTCTCCCTTCCTCACCCTCTTACCTTTTTCTAGAAAATCTTTTTGTTCTCCTAAAAATTCTGGCACAACCGTCTGCCCCGCCTGACATCAACGTCCCTTTTGGTTCTTCTCACAACTCACTTTACCACTTTTCTCTTCTCCTTGTAGTTGGCGCAGCCCTTCCTTCTGCACCCGCCCACATGTCGCACACCACACACATTTCTCGAACATCTCAATAAGGCATCTCTGAACGTCTCCCATTCTTTCTCCACATCTTGCAAGTCATGCCCTCTCACGTTGTCAAATTACCCCCTCAACGCCCGCTGGAACTCTTCCGCTCTGTTTTTCTCATTTAGCTCACTCACCTTCGCAACCTCTCTTCCTCCTCCCACTCTTTTGTTCCCCTTCCACCTATGCTTCACTCTCAACCTTCCCTCGACCAGCAGATGGTCAGACACTCCTCCACCCTCTCCTCTCAACACCCGCACATCCAACAGCTTCCGCACCACTCTCTTCGGAATCAACACAAAATCCATCAGCGCTCTCTCCACCACTTCACCATGAGCCATCATTATCCATTTGTGCAAGTGGATATCTCGCTTCTTGAACAGGCTGTTCCCGACGACCAGCTCCTGCTCCATGCATAAGCCTATGAGGTTTTCTTCACTGTCATTCATACCAGAAACGCCATACCTCCCTATCACATCATCCACTACTGCATCTCCCACTCTCGTATTAAGGTCGCCCAGTACAACCACAGACTTCCAAAACTCTCAATACACTAGCTCAGGTCAGTCCAAAATTGCTTCCTCTCATCCTCACTCCTCTCGCTACCAGGCCCGTACGCACTCACAAATACCAATTTTTCCATGCCAAACTTTACTTTCACCCACATCAATCGTCAAGACACCTCTTTCCACTCAGTAACGCTACTAGCCAGTCGACCACTCAATAACACCACGCCTTCTCGTGCCCAACCTTCATCCACGTCTGACTTTCTTCCCCTTACAACTACAAACTCACAATCGCCCTTACTCTTCAACTTAGTCTCACTGAGCGCCAACACATCTAATTTCCTCCTCGCAAACATTTCACCAATCTCTTGTCTCTTTGCTTCATTCGTACTACAACCACGCACATTCAGCGACCCTAACAATAGGGTTCAGAGAGGCGTGAGCCTCTCTTCCCCCCGCTCGTCTTGCCGTCTTTCAGGGAAAAATTTTACAGAGGAGGGGACTCCTAGCCCCCTCGCCCCGCTCCTTATAAGTCGCCTCATACGACACGCAGGGGTTGAGGTAGCAGTATTTTAAGAGTGCTACTGGGCTCTCTTTTTGGTTGCCTCTTACGACACGCAGGGGTTACGGTAGCAGTATTCCAACACCCCCGCTACGGGTCCTAACATAACTCAGATATTTTTACTACCGAGCAGATTAGAGTGACGACTTCCTAGCGCATTTGGGTCAGCGTCCTTCTGGCGTCGAACGCAAACCAGTAACAAGTGCTGCATCAAGCAATAGACAAACGTCCTTCAGGTTGCGAATGTCAAATGTAAACACGGGTGCCGCAGGAGGTATTGTAGCTCCTGACGTGCTGAGGTCATACGGTCCCAGCACTCCCCGGGTAGCAGCAATGAGTGTTATCCCTCCCTCTATTTAATGATTGAGTTTAACTGGTGAATGACAGATTTTAATTGGTGTGGTGGATGAGAGTTTAATTGGTAAATGAAGGAGTTCAATAGATGAACGAGTTTAATTGGTGAATAATAGAGTTTAATAGGTGAATGATTGAATTTTATTGGTAAATGATAGTTTCATTCGTGAATGTTAGGGATGATAAAAAATCAAATTCCAAAAATCGAATTTAAACTTGACCTAATCAGTTCCCTGTCGCCTTCCTTTGGAAATAACTTACACGAATATTTCTTGAACTTTACTGCTGTTGATGTTGCTTAGAATGAGCTCATTTGAGCTGCTCTGCACGTGCGAGCAGGCTTCTTGGATGAATGAAAATCGGGTTCGAAGTCACATCAAAAACTACTCTTATAACTTTAAAATCAAATAAATCGACATTGGCTTGGTTGTTTGAATGACCATAAGGGAAGAACTATGGTAGATCAAATTGATTTCTTTAAAATCTGGCGATGATACCAGTTAACGGTGTTTTCTCCCAACGGCATGTTTATGTATTGTATAAATTTGCTGAAGAATAATGATTCCCCGTCATTACAAACATAATGAAATGGTTTATAATACATGCAAGTAGAATAACATATTGCTAAAGTTCCATCCCTCCAACGTGTCGGAGGCGAAATACATTGAAGGGTTTGTGATGGCAGTAGATGTTATATCACAGACGGTCCAGCGAAAACATACCACCAAGACGGCCCAGCGAAAAAAAAAGGTTTGCATTTAGGTGAAGTGAAGGGTAGGTATAATTGTGCGAATTAACGTTAGAGTTTATTGAATTGGTATCCGCAACAAATGTTGACCTGCTACATAGTAGGTTGGCTGTATGTGTAGGATTTAATTCTTGTTAGTAGTATAGGGTATTATAGTATTAAATCGATCTGGCTGTATGTGTAGGATATAAATGTTTTCTTAATAGTATATGGTGTTATTTAGTGGCACTTGAAGCGTTGTGATAGGATTTCAATCTGTATTTATTTCAAGTCTTTGATCAACCTATAACTTATTTAGGAGGTTTTTTAGTGGCATTTATAGCGTTGTGATAGGATTGTATCTGGTTGATGCTTTCATTGCTCGATCATTATCTAATTTAGGGGTGATGACCTATTATTTATAAGGTATTTATATTAATGCGGTATTATGTCGATTTTTTGTTATTAAAAAGCAAATAAACCAAGGTATTGGATAAATCCACATATTTTTTTTACGAAATTCACAGTTGTAAGTTACAGTATATCTACAATAGGACACTGTCATCGCAAGCAGTATAGGTATAGAGTCCTGTGAACTGCATCGCTAGCTCGGCGGTAGTCCTCTATCGATCAATGTCATTGACTCAGACGTTATTTTGAGACCCCCTCCACTCGAGACAGCTCTCTAATCGCGAGATTCAATCTCTACAGGTCAATTTATAATCATCAATCGCTCGACATCTATATTCCGTGACACGTTTAATGTGCAGTATATACCGATTTTCTGTTTGGAGCCGCTGAGATATATATGTATGTATCTACGATATCTTAGGTGACCGAGTGCAATTTCAATTGCATGGTATCTATCGCATTTTTATTGCAAGGCAGTAGACGTTGTTTTGCTATTCATTGCAAGTCATGATACATAACTGCAATTCATTGCTAGTCATTTGATATAAATTTGGGATATTGCAAACATACAACTAGGTTATATTTTATTGATAATATATTTATAACATATTTATTAGGGAATTGCATGGGTTTACCATTTATACGAGAACATAACTATACACTCCGAAAATCGATAGCGGCAACTGTACGAGACGTAAGTAAAGTTTCCGACTGTCTCTCTAGTTTTATCTCGGTCGGCGGCATCAGAGGCACTCGGCGGTCTCTTTATCGGTGATGAGCATTATTACTAGGTTGGAGGTGTCGGATCGTCAAGCAACGATGATCACATATTTCATATGGTCGTTTGATTTGGATTTATGTTGCATTTTGATCATTTTTCATTTTACATGTTTTATTGTTCATAGTATTTATATATGTTTCTCTACTACGGATTGCTGTGTTGGGTATTCGTAACCACTTGCTGTTTTATTCATTATCGCAAGTTTGAGCTGCAATAACTCCGACTGGGTATCAGTACATAACCCAAATCGGACAAATTACCAAGTAAAATGTTTCTTAGTCAGTTAATTAGTGCGCTTTCACCAGGGATATCGGGCTCTACGTAGCGCAGTAAAATGATATGTAGCTAGGATAAAAAGAGATGGGTGGCTTGGTACGTATAGCGTATAGTAGTGTTTAGTTGTTACATTGTGTAATTATGTTTGGGTCTTGATTATTTACAGAAGGCAAGTGATACTGATTCATAGGAACAAATCTACCCGGTATGGCAGATATCTGTTCATATTTTGCAATTATGATTGTAGTATTGTGATGTTTTGCCTATGTCAAGAAAATGTTTGGTAAGTTAGGCGTGGGGCGCGGGAACTATTGATTGGGTAGATGGAGTGGAGAGAGGCCTTATCTGTAGCAAATTTACTAGAGATGTATGATTTATCAACAAAATTGTACACAATTTTATATTATATATAGTGTTAATGTAGAAGTACTCCCCCTAATTTATTATAGGTCTCTGGTATATATCAGTCGCACGTTTTGCTGCATTTTCCACATTGTTTATTTATTGAGATATGCAAGTATAAGCTTTAGGTTAGCTGACGAGTTAGATTATAGTGTTGCTGTATTGACTCGTTCGTTAGCCGGTGCCGTTTCTTGTCGGTAGGCATGTTAACTAGCCATTTATTGTCAATATGCCTGTCAGCTATCCCGTTACATATCAGTATGTACTTCTATGTGTTCCACGCAATTATTATCCCCCGTGTAGATTCCATTTTTTGAAAGATAATACATGTTTATTTAGACCTGTATTATAAGGATGTTTTGTATTTAGGGATACAAGAGGAATTGGGTATGGTTACCCGTAATAGATTTTTACAGGGACAATTCTGAATATTTTTTACCATAGACATAGTAACTTAGTATGGACTAGGTATTTGTTATAGATTTGAACGGATATCGTAGTATAATTACTTTATTATGCACGAACTCAGTGTTTGTTTTAAAAGTCAGATATTTTTCGGTATGGCTGTCATGTTAGAATACGATTTTTACTCATGAACCAGATCACGTGTGATATTGGTGTAGGTTATATTATCTGGGGTGTGGAGGATACGCTTTATATCATAGTTAATCAATGTCAGTTAGGGTAGAGTAGAGAATCTTATTTAGCTATTTTATGGTTGTTGTAGTATGATTTGAACGATTATCATATGAATATAACTGTATTAGGTATAAATTCGCATAACTTCATGTAATGTTGGGTATAAAATATGTTTAATAGGATGTAGTGGTACAAGATATTGGAAGTTTTTTGCCTCACAACATTGGATTTGGGTCCTGTTCCAAGTTGTCTTGGAGAACTAGTCTACCGGATTTGTGTAGTGTTGGTGTTAAAATACTCCATTAGTTTAATGTTGATCTCAATTATGTTATTTGCCACCCGGATATCTATTTCGCTCTCTCCACCCGGATCTCTATATCTCTCCACCTGGATCTCTATATCACTTACACCGAATTCTTTTTTTTTACTCCGTGGTCACTCTCAACCATATGTTTGGCAAAAATCAACCATTTTAAACGTAGATTATTTGAATGTTATGCATAAAAATACGGTAGAGTGTGACCACGAAGTAAAAAAAACTAGGTGTAAGTGATATAGAGATCCGGGTAGAGAGAAGCATATGTGTAAAGTATAAATCAATGACCGAAAATAACTTACATAAGCATGGTTAAGATGGGTTAAGTTAGGTTTGGTTAGGTTGAATGCGAATAACATAAAGTGAAAGTGATGTAAAATAGGTGTCAAATTCGTAAATCATACGGAATATCTATAACAATCAAACAATCATAGTTTAAAATGGGGGTCTTGACTCAATCAAAATTGGAAGAGTGTATTAAAACTGAAAAGGATATATCAAAATGTAGAGTCAAGTGACTGAATATCACGTATGATATTCAGTGACTGAATATCATACGAAAGCAGGAAATCTCGAACGATAGCACATAATTATTGGTTAGGATAAACAGTGGAAGCTATAACAAGAGTACAATCTTATAACACCACCGAGCCCTGACTAGAAATTTGTTAAAATACAGCCTGCATATGACAGATACCGACTTACAGAGCAGTACACGGGCGGTATCGAACAACGCTCATACATAAATCTCACGGAAAAATAAGTCATAAGAATTACCTATAACATTCGAACAAATGACATAATTAATTTATGAAAACTTTACGTAAATATGTTAAATCAAATTTGGAGAACTGTATTCAAACAGCTAATGATAGATCAAATGTAGAGCCAACTGGATTGGTATAGAGCATAAATTAATGACTGAATATCATACGTAAGCATAAAATCTCGATCGATAACACATAATACTTGGTTAGATTAGGTTGGGTTAGGTTATGATGACTAGATCTTTAAACCAAACATTACGTAAAGCTGATCCACATTAAATATCTCGTAACAAAAGAAAACAGGACTTAAGTCTAATGGAAATTCACAGATCAAAGGTAAACTGCTACAGATGCTGACCGAGCCTGTATATGCGTACAAATGTGTGTATGTGTCGAGATGGTACCAGCACCGGTGCTGGTACTGTCCTTAAATATGCTTACATTGAAGCGGCACAGATGCCGGCACCGAGCCTGAATACATGGAATACGATATTCAAACTAGGTAAAATGTTGAGCCAAGTGGAGCGATTTGATACGTATAATACTGAATAATTACCATTTATAAGCATGAAATATGTACTTCTTGGTTAGGATGACTAGGTATTAATGTATCTGAGTGTTATACTCGTTTTGTTATCGTTTTTTTTTGTTTTGATTTGGTTTTATTTTGGTTTTGTTATCGTACATTGATATTTGAATCGACAATTATGTACCTTGGGCGTGATTTATATTCTAATTTTCGTTGACTGTGGTCATTACATCACAGATCTGTATTGAAAAGTGCTAGAGTGGATGTAGTGAACGTTCGTTATAATACACGAGAATGGAAAAAAATCAAGTTAAGTAAGCTCAGACCAATACCTTATATTAGATAATACACAACGTAACATGACAATAATGTGATCATCTCTTACACCGAGCAAAAAATCCATCATTACAACAACAAAAAATCTTGTTCTAACGTTAATTCCAAACATAAAACTTACTAACCAAATAAAAATGTAGCATATCGACCAAAAATACGTGTAAATTTATTGTCAACGCTTCATCAACTAAAACCGACACTGATGTATGCGAGTAAGCACACATAATCGTTTGAAGTCTATAGTCTATTCACGAGCCATAACATAAAATTACGTGAAACTAATCGATAAGACTAGGCATGTAACAAGCAA
>SDVV010038988.1:0-10676 GCA_016164225.1 Gammarus roeselii | reverse complement strand
AAATATAAACTCTAAGGATGCATTGGGTGCATTGAAAGAACATAATAATCCTGACTTGGGATTCCAATCTAATGTTATTGACGATGCTCAACAGGATGCGAGCGTAAAAGAAAGTATGGTGCCAGTATCAAACAAACGTGAAACGTATAAAGATTGGGTTAAGTGGGGGGAGTATACCCAAACCTTGGCTGAAATTGAAAATAATGAAAATAAGGGGGAAACGTGGGAAACTTTCAGTGAATTGGATATCGGTGACAGTGATGTCGAGGATATGCCATGTGAAGAAAAATCTACAAACGTTGAAGGAAACCGAAATATTAAATGGGGTAGTGAAAGGGTGACAAGTATAAGAAGTGAAGAATTGCATAATAAAATCGAATGTATACCTGATTTTGTTTCAAAATTATTGGAAATGAAACACGAGGAGAGAGAATCATGTCTCAAGCGTTTGAGTGCTCGGAGAATTATGTATATTTCGTAAATCTGCGGGAATATAATCAATGGAAATGTGGGCAATAGCAAGAATAGACCTGAAACGATTCGAAGTCATAAACATGTAACAGTAATTAAAAAATTTGCGTCCATGAAAAGCTCGCTGAAGACTAAATATAAAGTTTTGGTTACAAGGATAGGATTGCAAGTGTTGCATACACTTCTCCCAAAGGTCGACATTTATCTAAAATGTGTACTAAGATCGTTAGTCTGGAGCGCCAATAGATCAGAGAAAAAACCAAACCCAGATGATAAATCCTTCACCAATAAGACGAGTTGACAGCCTCAGGTGAGGAATAAATATACGTCATTGATAAAGAAGCCACAGACTGTCACTGCTACCAAGGATCAAGATAACACAAGAGAGCGAGGTCGAAATCATTATTTATGTTTCGTCAAGATGCTCACATCAAATTTTTGGTGTGAAAATGATATATTTTCGTAAAATGATATCCATGTATATTTATGTATATATTTAAATGTGTCAAAATCTATTTTCAATATAAAAAAAATGTATCTAATAAATCTTTGTTTGCAATATCCTAAATTTAACTCGATTGAACTAGCGTTGAAAATGCACTAAACGCCTTTTGCCCCACGTTGAAAATGTGATAGATAATAAGCTAATAGAAGTTGTACATAGCATTCTAATCTATCGTAAGTAAATATATCTTCTTAGGTGAAGGGTAGCCAAACCATAAATGGTCTAGGACCCCACTATTCAGTAAATCGTCTTCTAAATGATACAGTATACATTTTGCAGGGGATCAATGACGAAAATTCCACAAAGATGCAGTATGGACATACACCTCTTAAACATACAATCCTATGATTCTCGTGGAAAAAAAAGACATAACATCAGATACATATATAAAATAGCTAAATAAGGTTCTCTACTCTGCTATAATTCACATAAAAAATTGTACTACATTATGGTATCCATCCTAATAAATCGGTCCATTTACACAAACAAGCATAAACAGAATGAGCTTTTGCCTAGGGGATAGACTAACTCCTCCTAAATATTGAAGAATGGTCGTACAATAAATATACAATACCCTAACGGATAGACCAAATTTGTAACGAATCGTCTGATCTATATGTATCATAACCACGTCAAATATTGTATCAGGATGAAAGAAGATATATAAATCACTATAAATGAACAAAATGTAACTAAATTAGACCTGAAATAATGTTCTCTATATTGTAGACACAAACGTAATATATCCTAAATTGTATAAATAATCAACAAATTGCATTGAAGATGGAGATTCAACAGAGAACCTACAAAGCAAGAAGATTAATTCTCTACCGTACCCAAAACATACATTAAAAACGTGATGAATGAGAATGAACTAGCATGTAACCAATCAAAGAAGAAATGTGAATAAGATACCAAGACGTGCAGGCGACGTAACTGAAACCTATAGTAAATACGGTATAGTACATACAAAATCTAATGAAATTACCCACAACATCTGTCCATAACAGGTTACTTTACCTAAAGTAACTACGGGTAAATCGTAACAGATGTGTCATATATACATACAAAAACTACCACAATGATGCAACAACCGACCCCTTATGCCTGAAATAATGTGGAAGCTGCAAGCCTAAAATACCCAAAATGCCTAAAACTGTATGAGTTGACTGATCAAAATTCCGAAACACTAAAAATGCAACATAAATCAATCGATCATTACTAAGTATACATAACATAATATTTTAACTTACAGTAAATCCATATCGTTCAGGTATTTTCGCTATTGGAAAAATTCGTCAATGGAATACTGATATAACTGATTCAAAACTGGGTAATGCTATATGGGGTAGATAGAATCTCGACCGTAGGGGCTGCATCATCCCACAATACAGACCTAAGCTCGCCAATAATCAGACAAAAATAACACGCTATTCCTGTAGATAATATATACATATGAGATAAATAGATGGGCAACACAGAATCTTGCCTGCAATCCTACCTTCAGGCTGGTACAAACAGGATCATTCGCACACTAAGGCCGGAAATTGAGTTATAAGACATGCCTATCAAACTAATCCTATAAAAGAATATATAGTGATGAATGAACAAAACATATATAAATATCCCAAGCCCCCCCACCGCTACGAAGCCACCAATCAAGCATCGATTGAGTCATATATACCACAACTAGATAAGAAAACACACGTATATGTCCACAGAAAAAAAAATATATAGAAACAATAAACCAGCCATAATTATATAACGATATATACACTCACAACGTAGCAAACGTGCCACATAAACAAATTTATAAGACAAGGAACAGGTAAGAGCAAACTCAGATAATCTTCCAGGAGCGCATCCAACTTTTGCCTAGGGGATCCCTACGCCTCGCCCCTTCAGAAATTTGGAATAACACTAATCCTACCAGAACCGAATAAATATATATAACGAGCAACAGTTAGTGACCAATTATACTCCACTACAACCATCCAAAGAAGAAAAAACATATATAAATACAATATAAATCTAAATACAGTACAAATTAAAATGTTCATAACATAAACCTTGCCAATCAAGGGCGCAAGCCTGCTTCCATCCCGCTGTTTCCCCATCCGTCCCCCCCTCCCCTTTCCGGTCTCCCCCCCCCGTCCGATAGCTGACTTGGGGCACCAAACCAGTTCCGGTACCCTCCCCCCGCCCCCTCGTTTCTGCGCATACCCCGCGTACAAACCGGTTGAGTCATGTTGCATGCTTCGTGTCCTACCCCCCGCCCACCAAAATGACTCTAGAAAGCGGTTCTTGGTGCTATACTAACTACTCAGAGAGTATGAATGGAGGGAGATTGGTGTAAAAGGAGATGAATGCAGAGGTGAGTGGGCTTGAATTTGAAGGAAAACCGATGTATTGGTGAATGAAAGACTTAAAGAGGGTGTTGAGTGATAGAGGAATCAGTGTTGGCAAAGTGAGAGAACGTGCCTGGGATACGCCTGAGCGAAGAATGACACTTTGAATCATGCTGTAATTACTTCAATTTGCGAGGTTTAGAGGTTTGCATGAAATTCGTATGGTTTCTTGAGCAATAGAGCTGTTTAAGATAGAGCATGGCATCGTTATCTTTTCACAAATCGAAGAAAAGCCAGTGTGAACAGTTGCATCAAGGTGCGCGACTTTTGCAAGTGAGGGTATATAAGCACATTGTTGGTTAAAATTCTGTAACTTGATTCTCTTCTCCAAAGAATTTGTACTAATTATTCTCCTATGAATAGGATTAAATAGATGCATACAGATACAGTAGTCTGTGCAGCACGGATACCATCCACACATTCAAGCATATGTATACAAGACATTATACAGTATGACTATCTAAATGTAAAGAGGCAAAGAGGGGGCTGTATGAGGGTGTCATTGTGCCAACTGTGCTGTACGGATCTGAGACTTGGGGGTGAGAGCAGAGGAGAGAAGAAGGTTGAATGTTTTCGAGGTGAAATGTTTGAGGAGGATGGCTGAAGTGTCGTTGAGAGACAGGTTCACTAACGACGTGGTTCGCATCAGAACGGGGATGGTGGAGAAGTTAGAGGACAGAGTTGATTCGCGTGGAGTGGAGAATGATAGTGAACGGATGAGTTTTGACGCTGCCCTGATGTGCTTTCCGGCCCTAGGCATATCGTTGAGAGACGGGATGGTCGTGGGTGGGGGGGGGCACAGTCATCATGGCGCGGCAGGGTAAACCAGTCACGCTGTCGGGCCCTGCTGCCGACACTGACCTCAAACCGCACTTATGAACCGGAAGGTGTGTTGCGGGGGGTCCCCGGCCGGAACCTTTTGCGCAAAAGAGCAAAGGTGTGCTTGTGTGAGTGTATGAGAGTGTGAGGCGTGCCTTGCCGTCGGCCACCCCCCATGCTGTGGTATTTCGGCCTAGTATCTGTATCTGCATCTATCTAAATGTAAATACACGTTCTAAATATATGTAATGTTAGTAAGTTTGGTGTTAGTACATGCGTGTTGACTCCGTCGTTTGAAACTTCATAGATGACATTTTTTTCCAGCGGCACCAGTTCCCGCTGACATATCCTGTCACTCAAACGAGGACCTGTCTGTGACGATGACGTGGACTAAACCCGACACAGCCTGCACCATCACAAGCTACAAAGTGTCTCGGCCTAGACATGATTTCAACACGGACGCCTCCGAGACAGTCGATGTCTCTCCCTCTATACTCTCCGCCAACTTCAGTACTCGGACGGGGACCAATTTCCGTGCCTGCGTGAATGCTGTAGTGGCGCAGTCTCTCATCGGATCACAAAAGTGTTGTGATCAGGACACATTGATCGGTGAGTTAGGTGGTGTTATCAGGACACATAGAGCGGTGAGTTGGGTGGTGTGATCATGACACATTGAGCAGTGAGTTGGGTGATGCGATCAGGACACATCGAGCGGCGAGCTTACAAGTGTAGGAAGATAACAATAGGTCTATTGGCCCAAACTAGGTTGCCTTTTGATAGCAAGAGGGTTAGTTCTGGAGTAGAACGTCTAAGAGGCCTATTGGCCCAAACTAGGTTGCCTTTTGATAGCAAAAGGATTATTTTTGAAGTAGAACGTCTAAGAGGACGTCGTGTGCCATTTTTTTATAACAACAGGAAATGGAACGGCTTAGCTATTTATCGGCGATTTATGTAGAGCTTATCGAGCCGCGACTTGAACGTTTCTATTTTATTGCTGTTTACAACCTCCGCTGGAAGTTTGTTTCATTCTTCGACATCTCTATACGTGAAGAAATTACGCGTGATGTCAAGTGAGAAACGTTTTCCAACGTTATTGTGTGCATTGTTCCTTCCCACTCCGTTTGTATCTAGAGTGAAAAGGCTCGCTCGGTCGACGTTTTCCTTACCCTTCATAATCTTCCACATTGTTATCAAGTCACCTCTGACTCGACATTTCTCTAGCGAATAAAGATTGAATTCATGAAGCCTGTCTTCGCACGATTTATTCCGCAGCGAGGGGATGAGTTTGGTAGCTCTACGTTGAACCTTCTCAAGTTTAATAACGTCTTTTCTACGGAATGGAGACCAGAATTGAACGGCATACTCGAGATGCGGTCTAACAAATGTATAAAATAACTTGAGCATACTGTGCTGTTTTTGTACGAGATAGTGCGGGATATCATACTTAACATCGTCACATTGCTTGCTGCTTTTTAAGTCATTACTAATGATGACACCTAAATTTCTCTCTTCGGTGACGGGAATGAGTTTTTTCCTGACATTGAGTATTCGTGTTTGGGGTTATGAAGACCTATGTGCATAACTTTGCATTTGTCGACATTAAATTTTATTAGCCACTTTTCTGACCAATCAACAATTTTGTTCGAGTCTAGTTGGATCTGCTGACACTCTAGTTCAGTTTTCACTTTTCCTCCGATCTTAGTATCGTCTGCAAACTTGCTAATGTTTGAGAGTTCGTTGCTATCAAGATTGTTAGTGAATATTATGAAGAGAACTGGTCCCAACACGGATCCTTGAGACACGCCGCTTGTATTGTTACCCCAGGGAGAGGAAGCTCCGTTAAGTACAATTCGCTGCAGCCAGTCCGTAAACCAGCATTTTATCCAGTTGTTAAGCTCGCTGTGCTAATTAGGCGCTTGTGGGGGACTTTATCAAAGGCCTTTTGAAAGTCAAGGTAAACGATATCGAATGGAGATTTGGTGTTGTGGATTTCGATTATATTTCTGAAAAAGAGTAGTAGATTTGTAAGACAGGAACGGTTGTGTCTTAAGCCATGCTGGGAGTCGCCAATCAACTTGTTTGATTCTAAGAATTCTGTAATTTTATCCGTTATCAAACTTTCCATCAACTTGCCTAATTGGACGGTAGTTGCCGGGACACTTTTTGTCCACTTATTTTAAAAATTGGGGTAACATTGGCCTCTTTCCATATAGAGGGGCAGGTGCCATTTATGAGAGATTGGATGAAAATGTTTTGATAAATGTTCGGCGATTTTGTTTCTAGTCTCTTTTAGAATTCTAGGTTGAATTTGGTCTGGACCTGGAGATTTGGTGACTTTCAATTTATTTATATATTTAATAACTTCGACGAGGAAAAAGTTCACTGTGGTGAGGGCTTTAATTCGTTTTGCCGCTACGATATTCTCAGGATTAGGAATATCCTGATTCTTTAACGTAAACACAAATCAAAAGTATTCATTAAGTAGAACACTCATTTTGGTGTCGTCCGTTTCTAGCTCACCAACATCGTTCTCGAGAGGACCTATTACAGATTTTGATTTTTTTTTGCTCGAAATATAACTAAAAAATTGTTTCGGATCAGTTTTGGCTTTGGCAGCGATTCATTTTCATAATCTTTCTTCTTACGTTTCAGGACCCTCTTTAGATCTCGTCTGCTAATTTTGTATTCTTTTTTTGCTACGTCGTCAAGTGGATGTCTCTGCTTTATCAAATGCTTTGCTTTCTTTCGTGAATGGAGTCGCTGCAATTCTCCTTTCCAGTACTTGGGCTGATAGACTGCTGTTCGCTTGTTTTTGCGCGGGATATGCTCATGTTCGATATTTTTAAGCGCAGTCAAGAAATAGTCAAGCGATTGATTGACATCCTGTCCGAGGGTTAAATTTGCTGACACCATTGACTCTTTTAAGCCATCAAAATTAGCTAATCTGAAGTTAGGGACTTTTTCACTGTTTGTTGGTGTTTTCAACATGAGCTCTATCAAAAAACGAATACAGTTGTGGTCACTAGTTCCGAGTGGTTCGCCTACTTCGACGTTCGTGACTTGTGAGTCGTTTGCAGTAAATAGGAGATCAAAAATGTTGCTACCTCTTGTAGGTGTCTTCACCATTTGGGTCATGAACTAATCGTCTGCAAAATCAATCAGACGTTGGCCGGTGGCAGTACATTCGTCTGATTCCCAATCAATGTCGGGAATATTGAAGTCGCCAAGCACAATAATGTGTTGTGTTGTGACAACATCATCTGCAACCTTGCTTTTAGGGGGGTGATAGACGAGAGTGATTTGACATTTTATATGTTTAACGACTACTTTGATCGATACTATGTCGTGCCTGTTGTTTGGAATGGTGACTTCTAATATTTGCTGAGTGTTTTTCACGAGTAACAGCACTTTTACGCCCTCTCGGCTATGTCTATCTTTGTGAAATAGTGAGTAACCGGGAAGAGTAAATTCGCCTAAATATTGCATGGTGCTCAATTTCATCCACGATTCTGTGATTGCTATTATGTCGATACTTTCATTCAATGCAAGGATAGCTAATTCTTCGATTTTGTCTATGAGACTTCTAGCGTTCACGTAGTAACATTTGAGAGTGCCGTTAGTCACATTGACGAGTTGCTTGACTTATTTTGCTGCTACTCTGATGTCTTGTGTCGGAGCCAAGACTTTTGCTTTCGTTTACACGGGCTGTTCTAGCGGAGCTGCGACTATTGCCTCTAACTCGGACTGGATCGATGACAGGAACTTTTTTGCTAGGACCTGTGGTGGTGGTTAGATGGGCACTTGTATTTGTTGCGTATCTCGTGTTGAAACAGGCGGAGGTCGCTGAGTCGTTTAGTCGGGCACTGCTGGCGGAGTTGTTTGTATGATATCGTAAACGTTTTTTGATTTATTTTCGTTGACAAGTCCAGCGCCGATGTTTTTAAGGATGTTTTCGATAGTATCAAGTCCATACGTGTTAATGCGAGCCTTGTTGATGATTTTATTAAAGTTATAGTACTTGAGGTTGATAATTGTATCCCAATGATCCGAGAAAGAGATTTTCTGGGCTTTGCAGAAAGTTGTTAGGCGATTGTTAAGTAAAATCATCTTGCTTAACTTGTATCTACTTTGGTTCGGATGGGGCAGGATGCAAGTGACATGGAGGTTCGCGTGTGAAGGTGAGTTGGGTGGTGTGATCTGGACACATTGAGCAGTGGGTATTAGAAATTGTAGCTTCCTTGGAATATCATAAGGTCCCAACTTTTGACCTTCAAGTGGGATTTAATTTTTTCATTATATGTGAACGTTTGAAAATGAAAATAAAACGTGTTGCAGATCTATACCGATATAGAGGGAAGTGATTAGGTACACTTTGAGAGGTGGTTTTATTAGATTTTTTATTGACTATGTCAGAAATGTGTTCAGCTCAGCAATCAATGCTTTCTAACAAAAAAAGGAACAACTATATGTCATAAAATTCATATGATGATTGGGTAGCATGAAGCTAGTCAGCATTCTGAGACTGTTATCATGTGCCATTCGCGTTTAGTTAAGCGTTATTTTTGATTTGTTGGCAAATATTTAAATGTTAAATCGTCCATGCATGACATTCTTTTTTTCCGTTAATATTAGATTCTTTAAATCAAAATCCCTCTGCATTTAATTTAGCACTGTCATTGAAAAGGAAGATATTTGCTCACACTATCTTCCTAGACCGTTCATGGACCAATCAATTTCCCTCTATGATGCCTAAACAATCCAGGCTACGTTGATGCAAAAAGTTTTCCCTGAAATGTCGGTGAAATTGTGAAAAAATCAATATGAATTGTTCTCCTCAAATAATATCTTTGTTTCTAATCTTCTATTTATGTTTTTTTTTTCTGAACAGATTCAGCTCCAGCGCTTCGGAAACTAGTGTATTAACAAATTTCAACCTTCACCCTGATAGTTTTAATGGGCTTCCTTGGGATTAGCTTCTTAATTTATTGCTGGATAAAACGTACACCCACTTTGCAAGACGTCGTTCAAGCGAACCAAGGTTGGGTTCAAGCGGACCAAGGGAGTGTTCAGACGGACCAAGAAAGTGTTCAAGCGGACCAAGGGAGTGTTCAAGCGGACCAAGGTTGTGTTCAAGCGGACCAAGGGAGTGTTCAAGCGGACCAAGGAAGTGTTCAAGCGGACCAAGGAAGTGTTCAGAACGCTGCACATTCGTATGAAGATACGAATTCCGCAACGACAAATTTTTGCGATTCTATAAGAAATCATTCATCACATCAAAAGCGTGAAAGTGAAAACGAGCGACAAGATGCAATTTTTCAGGAGACACAGGTCTATGGTTCAATAAATATTAATACAGAAGAGCAAGATCATGAAAATGAGTTACTTACAGCTGAACGAAATTCTCCTGATGCGGAAACCAAATTATCCATGATTGACGACCATTTCAGCAAGGAAATCCCTCAGAGACCGATAAAGAGTGTCCCAAATACCAAATTAGAAAAAAGTTCTGCTTCATTCAGTAAATCAATGGATCGGTAACACGAAATATTATTCAAGACGATTTGCCTGAGGACCCACTTAGAAGTTGTTAGCAGATAAAAATGCACAATGCGATCTTCTATTGTTGGAAGATGCCTTTACTCGTAGTTTGGCTTACTTGCAATGGTAAGGATGAATTGCAAGGTTGGAGCATGCAACATGTGACACAAGATACTGCCCCTTGCAGCTATTCAGCCACCGCGATCACCTATTTATTGATGCAGACGCTTCCGATCTGAGTGTCCCCTCCAAAGGCGGGTGTTGCATTTTCTGCAAAAAAGTTAAATGTTGGCCTCGCCAAATCCCGAACGCTTACAGAAATTTTGTAGGCTTGTTTAAGGGTTCCTTTGCTAACTGAGCCGAGCTTGTACATGTCGTACCGTTGATATGAAAGTTTGTCTTGGAGTTTGAGAGAGGAGACCCTAACGGCGAGGAGTACGATTTATCGTAATGTCGTCCACGCGACCTCTGCTTCGTTTAGATCAGTCTTCAACTCTCTGCTTTCTTTTGGGTCTCACATTTTAAACGATTCATGAACTGCACGTTTAGGTTACTTATGAGAACGACCCGCGCGTGATTAAATGGAATTTGAATCTCTGTATTTCAAATGCATATCATGGTTCCGATTGATGTAAGTGAAAATGTAAACCGTTTGAAAATTGTATTGTACCAACACCACTTGAATGAATTGCTTCGATGCGTTATCGACGATCCAGGAGGATACCTTAAGGCCTGCGAACAGCGAATGAGGTCGGCAAGATAAATTGTGTCGGTGGGTTTTTCAGAATATTTTCTTATATTTAATTTTGAAATTCATGTGGGGAAAAATAATGTCATGTAGTTGAAAATTTCATTCACCTTCACAATCTATTAAAAAGTAACTAAATAATCGTGCAATCATTCGAGCCCACCTGATGTATTAAATGCATATATGT
>SDVV010038987.1:0-10676 GCA_016164225.1 Gammarus roeselii | reverse complement strand
CGCACCCCTATATTTTTGGGCCGTCTCGCACCCCTATATTTTTGGGCCGTCTCGCACCCCTATATTTTTGGGCCGTCTCGCACCCCTATCTACTACTAGTACCAAACATAATTTTTTACCGCAAAAGTGCCCTGCCAGGACCCTGCGACACACACTTTAGGTCAGGAGTGAGTTCTGAGATCAATGTCAGCAGCAGAGGCCGACAGTTTTCACTGCTTTACCCCTTCTACGTCATAACTGCCGGGACCTTCCTACCCCCATCAATCCCGTTTCTCAACGAGACGCCAAGGGCGAGAAAGTGCATCAGCGCCGCGTCAAAACTTATCCGTTCACAACCATTCTTGCCTTCTTTGGTATTTACAATACCTTCGATAACAAACGCCCTCCATCTTGTTTCAAATGCCCTTCATTGTTTCTGCAGTTTTTTTATCTCCCCTCAGTTAGACTAGTTTGACAATAT
This sequence comes from Gammarus roeselii, assembly GCA_016164225.1. Taxonomy (NCBI): domain Eukaryota; kingdom Metazoa; phylum Arthropoda; class Malacostraca; order Amphipoda; family Gammaridae; genus Gammarus; species Gammarus roeselii. Next base: position 10,216 of record SDVV010038987.1, on the reverse strand, counting down.
AAGTTTACTATTGAGGCTATGGGAAAAGAATATCTCAGAAAGGAAAAAAATGCACATTGCTACTCACTTGCTCTGTTAAACGAGAAAAAAATACTGCAATATAATATTAGGGAATTTATTCTATCCGGATATTATTGGGATAGCCAATTGGTTCATGCAGTTGTATAGGATTCCTGCAATATCCCGCATTCAATATTATTGGGCTGGCCAATTATTTCATGCAGTTTTACTAGATTCCTGCAATATCCCGCGTTCAATATTATTGGGCTGGCCAATTATTTCATGCAGTTGTACTAGATTCATGCAATATCCCGCGTTCAATTTTAGGTAGCAGGAATAACGCCGGTTGTAACACAAAGCTCATTTAAAAATAAATCATGCAAAATAATAAAAAGGACATATAAAAATAATATTGAAACAATACGGATGCTTTTATCAGTTATAGAACATAAATTTATCGTAGAAGGATACATCACTCACATAGTCCAAACTGCCGCAAGAAATGCAGAAAGAAGCAAGTTAAGTCACTGTTCGTAAAGATAAAATCCATCATGTTTAGAAAGTTTCATCAATGCATTTTTTTTTTACCTTTTGTTAGGAAAGATCCGGAGGAAAGAGAAATGGCCGTCACTTGATAAAGCAGGTTATAGACAAGAGGTTAAGATCTCATAGATCTATCTATATGCCGGTCACGTTCCCATGCTGTGAATAAAGAGGTAGCCGTCAGAATTGGAATGCCGATCGAGAAGGGTTCCCAGAAGGTGATAGAAGACGGCTTATTCCAGACGTGTGTAGAGGGTTCCATGTTGTTATTCATGACGTCCGTTAAGAGGTATGCCAACGAGGAAGGAAACAATGTTGTGTCGGAGGAGAGCCATGCGAATGCTTTCCGACTCGTGAACGGGGGTATAGACACGATCATGTGTCTAGATACCGTTTTCAAATACTTGTATCTTTATACAGTTCTCAAATACTTGGATCTAGACACTGTTTTAAAATACCGATTGATTTTAAGGAAATAAATCGACTACGGCCACGCTGTCAAATTGTTTAACGTAAATGCAAACATTGATTAGTTCGACTTTCGTTTTCGTGAACTTCTTTGATGCTGCTTTAGTTCATTTTGATTCGCGAAGCGTCACTTAATGTACGCAATTGGTCTTTGAATTTTTTTAGCATAAATTTCGCTCCGAAAATTTTTCGTAAGGAATTTGGAGCAATCAGAATCAACGTTCGGTCGCCAGAATAAGTTCGCAAGCCAAGATATTTATAAAAAAATCCTCGTCGTCAGAGTTGGGCTTTTATTCCTGCAATATCCCGTTTTTTTTTGGAATGCAGCGTAGTGAAGGCAAACACCGAACGTTGGAATGATATTTTTTGAAAACAAATAAAAATACGTTAGTTATACCAGAGATTAAAAAATATTTTGAAATCAGCCTTAGTACAGTTCTAATTTTCGTGCAAATTCGAAAACATGTGATTGAACAACATGCGTCATGTAACGTTGTATCAAGTATCAAAGAGTATTTATTTCCGCTGTAGTTTTCTCGAAAATATATTTGTAATGATTTTACCTGATTTCCTCTCATTAAAAATATTTTTTCCTCAAAAGGAAAATTGTATGGGGTTCTTGATCTGATTTTCATTTCACTTGATGAGAAAAACAAAATTTTAAGATCAAGAGTTTTCAAGAATTTCAGGCTTGGCGAACTTCTGCTGGCGACTGACAAACTGTACTTCGCCTATTTTCGAGTTATACTAAAATTCAATTTTTATTGTCGAAAAATGATTTAAAAGTATGCGATTGTCATATATACTCTAAATATTGTATATTTTAGAGTAGAACTTCAAATTATCAGGAATTATTATTTGCGTGAAATTGGTATTTTTGTTTCCGAACGAGTCAAAAGCATCATTATTTATTGCTCAGGGGCACTCCAAGCAGTCTTTTGATCGACATACCAGCAAACTTTAAAAATCAAACAATGATTATGAACTGATTTAAAGAAAAATCTAAATCTGTTTTAGTAAGTTTTTTTTCAATCAATCCAAAGTTGTTGGTTGAATTTAAAAGAAACCGTCCCAACACCACGTTTTGGATATTGTCGGTAAGGAGAGCCAATCTGCAAAACATCGGACCGGGTCACAAGAGAGGCAGTAGGTGCATACGAGGACAATGTTTAGCCACGCTGCCGCTTTCGATTGACTGTGCGTTTAGAACAGGCAATCGGAAGCTGCAACATAGCAAAATGTCGTGCTTGCAGGCACCAACTGTGCCCCGTGCCAATTGACTCCGAGAAGCCACGAGCACCAATACATATGTTGAAAGTAGAAACAGAACGTGTTAGTTTCAAACCAAATGCAATGTGAACCAGATATTTCTTATCGGAGACTCAGTAGTATGCGCCACTTACTTTTCCTCATACTCCTGTTTCGTTCAGACCTCATACGTTTTTCTTGGATCAAGCTGTTTTCTTCAATAGTAGCCAGCAGCTCATTCTCAGTGACCGAGGCCAATTCTCGGCCTTTGATAGGCGCAAGTGGGGTGGATTGCGCCGGATCTACCTCACCTCCCGGGACTCCATCTATGAAACTCTCCTTATCCTCCTCAACAGTTAAGGAGGTTTCGTCTTCGGAGGGTTCGGTGGTATCGGCAGACTCGGCCGAGATCTGCGCGCTGCGTAAAAACCCGCGTATAAATCACAGCACTCAATGACTCGTGTTAAGGTAGGCACTTCCAGACTTGGAAGTAAGCACCTTATGTTTTGGATGAAAGCACCTCCAGGCTATGGAGTAAGCACCCTCAGTTTTGGATGTAAGCACCTTCAAGCTATTAAGTAAGAATCCTCAGACTTGAACAAAGGTACCCTCAATTTTGAAAATAAGCACACCACGCTCGAAAGAACGCATCCCCATAGTAGATAGTATAGGCGCAAGACGCAAATTAGTGAAGGCTTATAGATAGGGATAATTAGCGGTGGGTAGAGGTTGGGCGGAGTCACTGATAAGTCGGGCGGGACCGAAACCGGTTATGGCTCGGCGGGCGACGCGAAGGGGGCGAAAGGAATGAGGACGGGAGGGGTTGGGGGTTGGGCTTTCGGCCTCAGCTTTTCGAATGTATTTGTGAATCTTTTATTTTTTTTAAGGTTATCATGATATTGATTACATTATATATTCCTATTTGGCTTATATATTTTCTGTATTTATTACATTTTTATAGTATTATTTCATTGAAGATAAGGTATAACTAACTCATTCGATTCTCTACTGCGGGGATTTGGGATTCTTTCGTGGTTGGAACGCTTGTAATTTTATTATTCATCGTTTTTATATATAAGTTCTATCCTTTAGACCAATGTATTGGGTTTACTTGGTCACAAACTGTTTGTTCATTTTATATTTATTCATTCATGGCAGGAATACGCGTATACCTCATTATTTTTGGAGGGGTGGGTGTAGTAGGTCACCTAGGCAAAAAGCTTAGAACACCTCTGGAATTTTGGCCGGTGTGGCTGCTATTGTCTGTTCTTTATCTGGTTATTAGCATTTTTTCCGTAGTTGAGTTGCCATTATTTCTATGTTTTGACTATTAGTATCATTATATATTTTGTCTGGATAAACGATTCTATTATTTTGTGTGTGTATTATGGGTGCCTAGTGCTTGAATTGACATTTTTTTGGGGGGGTTTATCCTTAGAATGTTTTTATTGTTTATAGGAATAGTATGGTAGGTACGTTTTATAACTCGCTTTGCAGCCTCAGCGTGCTTTCGGCCCTGTTGATGTTTGTATGTTGGGGTTGATGTTTATATTTTGGGTTCATGCAGCTGCTTTGCTACAAGATTCTATCCACCCCACAACGCATTACACATGTTTGAACCTAATATCTCGGTGACACCATGTAAAAGCATTTTCCCAATGGACCGTTATCAAGCGGCTGTAGCATGTTCGGGTAGTCTTATCTCGATTTTTGTATAGCGAGTATCGGTCGGATCCCCCATTCTCAGCGAGAGTAGCTGGAGCTTACATAAACGATATGGATCTATTGTCAGTTATTATATTGTGTTATGTATACATAGTATTGATCGGTTGATATATGTTGAATTTGTATCGTTTTCGGAATTTTGAATAGGTGCTTCATTCAGTTATAGGAATTTTAGGATATTTTAGGTTTGCATCTTTCATGTAGCACATTATTTTAGGCATAATTGGTCGGTTATTACATCATTCATTTCATTTTATTATAACTTGATTGTTTTAGTACGTTTCTTTCAGTTCTGTATGTTCTTTGTAGGGTCTCCATCTGTAATGCAAGGTATTTGTTATTATACACAATATCGGAATACTAGGATATAATACGCTTTTCTCTGCAATGTAGAACATTATTTTAGGTGTAATTTAGTTAGATGTTGTATCATTTTAATGTTTTTTATGCATGTCTTATGTTCTATTACAAAGATTGCCGTGGAAAAATATAGATAGAGAAGATTCGATTCGTTACAGGCTTGGTCATGTCGTTTATTGAATATTTATTGTAGGAATAACGTCATACTTCAATATTTTGGAGAGTTAGAGGAGTCCCCTCGGCATAAGCTCGTTGAGTATATGTTTATTTGTGTGAGTAGACCGTTTCACAATGATGGATACCCACGTATATTACAGTTTTTCAATCTTGCTTACGACAGAGTAGAGAATTAGTTAGATTTATTTTTCATTGTTATTGTTGAATGTTTTTCTCAACGGTAATCATTACAATATATGTATATGAGGTGTAAATCCGTATTACATCTTGGTGGAATTTTTGTCAGTAAGCCTTAGCAAGTGTGTAGTTTAACGTTTTAGAAGACGATTTACTGGACAGACTGGCCCTGCTGTAGAGGCGGTTCACACTCTTTGATAGTCATTTGGAGTTCATCCAAGTTCAACGTGAATTTGTAAATTCATGTGGATATCGGCCCCAAGTTCCATGGGTTTGTTAGAGAGGTTATGCGACGAGCTTTTAGTCTTTGTGGTGATTTACTTATGTCGTCGGTGAACAGAACCTCAGATTTTATGGTCATACGCTTTCTGACTCATGTCAGGCTCATTCTCGACAACTGTACCTGTGTCTGGATTCTTGGTTATGTCCAGGATGTGACTTTGCTCGAAGCTGTTCAGAGATGATGGACTAAACAGATGTCTGAAGTATTGTTTCATGACCGGCAGTAGCCTTTAAATTTGTTATATATCAGGAGTAGCTTGCTGAGATGTGACCTAATAAAGATTTGTAATAGGGTTTAAGAATTTGTTATAGATTTGAACGGGTTTCGCAGTAAAATAACTTTATAATTCATGAACTCAGTGTTTGTTTTACTGTCAGATATTTTGTCGGTGTCGCTTTTATGTTAGTATACGATCTCAGTCCTGCTTCGGATCACCTTAGAAGTTAAAGTGAAGGATTATTTCTATCAATTACAAGATCGGTAATGCTTATCGGCATCACGTATTGATTGACCATTCACCTTCCATAATGGTGTAGGATTTATTATCTGGGTGTGTTAGAATACACCGTGTATCATACTTAATCAATGCTGGTTAGAGTAGAGTGGAGAAACTTTATTAGCCCTGCTATTGCTTTTATACGTTTTTGAACGGTTATCATAGGAATATAACTATTATATATAAATTCGCCTAATTTGATGTTGTGTTGGGCATACATTTCTCTTAATTGCTTTTAGTTGTACAAAATATTGGTATATTTTTAACTCATGACATTGGATTTGTGGTACCGTTTTAAGTTGTCTTGGAGATCCAGTCTACCGGATTTGTATAGAGCGATAGTCTTTAAATACTCCGGATCTCGCGCGCCTTTACTTGATTCTTATTACCACATGTCTTACTTTTATCAATATATGTTAACCATTTGCAGTTTATACCTTTATAATGATTGCTCGATTCAGGTATTGTTATGAGATTTCGTTGAAGTTCAGAATATCTGACTTATTCGAACATTCACTATATCCACTTTAGCATTTTTACTATAGATTTGTGCTTTAAGGGTCGCAGTAAAAAAAAAAATCTATAATATGATAGCGCCCAATGTACATAATTATGGATTTTTATATGAATGTACGATATCATTGACAAGAAAATTAATGAATACAATATGGTTCCCTTACACCTCCAGATACGTTAATAAATAGTCAACCTTACCCAAGCAGCCTAGCCAATAATGATATATTTTATTAAAGTTTGATGGTTACGTATGGTATGGTATATATATGATTCTCTCCTCCTGGCATGTATGTTTAACTAATCATTAGCAGTTTGAATACACTCCTACAATTTTGATCTAGCAAAAATTCTCTTGCAGATGTATAAATTTCAATACTTTTCAATATCTCCATTATATGTTTGGATGAGACTCAGCAGGTAGATTCCAATAGAACTTATTCCCTACATTTTGTTGCAAAGTTTTTAATGTGGATCAGTTTCACGCGATGTTGGGTTCAAAATTCCAGGCAATGTAATCTAACCAACCCAACCAAATAATAATGCATTCCCTATACTTTTTTTTTCATAGCTATATTTGGTTATTGTAGAGGGATTTATTCTTTATAATCAAATCACTACACATGGTTATATTTTACGTATTTTTTTTTATATAACACACAATGTACACATATAAACACTTTACCATGAATATACGGGGTCGATGCCGGCAAAGACAGGGTCGATGGCGGCACTGTGTCAGCACATGTGCCGGCACCATACATATATACAGGGTTGATACCGGCACAAGTGCCAGCACCATGTAGGCATATACAAGGTCGATGGCGGCACATGAGCCGGCACTGTGCCGGCACAATGCATATTTACAGGGTCGATGGCGGCACCTGTGCCGGTACTGTGCCGGTACCATGTAAACACATATACACATTTGCACTAATATACTGGCTCGTTCACCATCTGTAACATTTCACTTCTGACCTGTGATTTCTAATAAAACTAATTCCAGTTCATTTGTTACAAGATATTTAATGTGGTCCAGTTTTTTTACGTCATGTTAGGTTAAAAAATCAAGTCATTCTCTCCTAAACTTACCAATGATTATAGATTTTTCAAGTTTCATGCTTACGTATGATACTCAGTCATTGACTTGTGATTTATATATACATGAATCTCTCCACTTGGACTGTATATTTATCATATCATTAGCAGTTAGAATACACTCCTACAGTTTTGATCTAGCAAATATCGTTTCTTCTTCATGTATAACTCACATTGTTTGCATGATCAGTAATTCATATTATATTCGAATTTGGCACGAATCTACATCACCTATGGTTATGTATGCTATTGTTGTATATGATTCTCTCCACTTCGAATATTTATTTAACATAACATTAACAGTTTGAATACACTCCTTGAATTTTGATCTGACAAATATCATTTATGCAGACGTTGAGATTCCAGAACAATATCGATATATCCATTTTATGTTTGGATATTTCCATTTTAGGTTTGGATGAGACTCAGCAGGCAGCTACCAATAGAAGTATTTCACTTCATTTGTTGCAAGGTTTTTTGATGTTGGTCAGTTTCACGTGATGTTAGGTTTAAAGATATAGCCAAGCTAACCTAACCAACCCAACCAATAATTATGAACTTCCTTATTTGTTGTTTTTTCATATTTTTTTTTAATTATTTTATGCGTTATTCCTATCAAACCACTCCATTTCACTCGATTTTTCACAGATTTTTTTTAAATATCAAAAACCATGTAGACACATACACACTTATGTATGTATAGACGAGGTCAGTGCCGACACTACGCACACATATCTACTTTGTATGCATATACAAGGTCGGTATCGGTATCATATACACACATATATACTCGGTATAGCTTAGGGCTGAGTAGAGAAGTTTTAAAAATTCTTGTTGCACTTAGCTGTTGACATAGGATACTGGCCTTGTTTTTTCGCCTGTCACTACAAAATAGTTATCATTTGTAACAATTTGCTGTAGATTTCTAATTTAGGAGGTGAGCCAACATCATGATATGTAGTATTTTGTATGCGTCTGCAATTTTTATTCGTGTGTGTGTGTATGTATTTGTGTGTGTGTGTTTGTGTGTATGTGTGTAAGTACTTATGTAGGGGTATATTCAGTCATTTATTTATGCTTTATACGTATCCAATCTATTCACTTAACTCTACATTTGATCTATCATTACCAGTTTGGATGCACTCTTTCTATTTTGATTGAGTATATTTTTGTCCATTTTCATAGGTAAATTATGTCATTTGTTTGAATGTATTAGGTAATTCATATTATTTTTCGATAGATTTATGCCTGAGCGTTGTTCTATTCTTCCCATGTATTGCTTTTCAAAGTCTGTACCAATCATAAGTAGGCTGTATTATTCCAAATTCCTAGTCGGGACTCGGTGGTGTTATAAGCTGGCACTCTTGTTAAAGGTTCCACTGATTAACATAACTAAGAATTATGTGGCATCGTTCGAGATTTTTTTCGTGCTTACGTATGATACCCAGTCATTGATTTATAATTTATATACATCAAATTTATATGTATCTCTTTCATTTTGATTGAGCAAAGATAGCCATTTTAAACGTGAATTGTTTGAATGTTATAGGTAATTCATATTATTTTGAATTTGACACAAACTTACCTAGTCTATACATACATAAGTGTGTATGTGTCAACATGGTTTTTGATATTAAAAAAAAACGGTGAAAAATAGAGTGAAATGGAGTGGTTTGATATGTATATCGCCTAAAATAATGAATAAAAACGATTTAAAAAGAGCAAAGAAAAAATACATAATTATTGGTTGGATTGGTTAGGTTGTATTGGCTAGATTTTTGAACCTAACATCACGTGAAACTGATCCACATTAAAAAACCTTGCAACAAATGAAGTGAATTAGGTCTAGTGGAAGCTACCTGCTGAGTCTCATATAAACATGAAATGAGGATATCCAAACATAAAATGGATATATTGATATTGTTCTGGAATCTAAACGTCTTCATAAATGATACTTGCCAGATCAAAATTCAAGGAGTGTATTCAACTGTTAATGTTATGTTAAATAAATATTCGAAGTGGAGAGAATCATATACAACAATAGCATACATAACCATAGGTGATGTAGATTTGTGCCAAATTCGAATATAATATGAATTACTGATCATAGAAACAATGTAAGTTATACATGAAGAAGGAACGATATTTGCTAGATCAAAACTGTAGGAGTGTATTCTAACTGCTAATGATATGATAAATATACAGTCTAAGTGGAGAGATTCATGTATATATAAATCACAAGTCAATGACTGTGTATCATACGTAAGCATGAAACTTGAAAAATCTATAATCATTGGTAAGTTTAGGAGAGAATGACTAGATTTTTCAACCAAACATGACGTAAAAAAACTGAACCACATTAAATATCTGTTAACAAAAGAATCGGAATTAGTTTTATTAGATATCACAGATCAGAAGTAAAATGTTACAGATGGTAAACAAGCCAGTATATTAGTGCAAATGTGTGTATGTGTCTACATGGTACCGGCACAGTACCGGCACAGGTGCCGCTATCGACCCTGTGAATGTGCATTGTGCCGGCACAGTGCCGGCTCAGGGGCCGCCAGCGACCCTGTATATGCCTACATGGTGCCGGCACATGTGCCGGTATCAACCCTGTATATATGCATGGTGCCGGCACATGTGCTGGCACAGTGCCGCCATCGACCCTGTAAATGCCGGCATCGACCCTGTATATGCATGGTAAAGTGTTTATATGTGTACATTGTGCGTTATATCAGAAAAAACTACGTAAAGTATAACCATGTGGAGTGATTTGATATGTATAAGGCATAAATCCCTCAATAATAACCAAATATAGTCATGAAAAAAAATTGTATAGAGAATGCATTATTATTCGGTTGGGTTGGTTAGATTACATTGCCTGGATTTTTGAACCCAACATCGCGTGAAACTGATCCACTTTAAAAACTTTGCAACAAAATGAAGTGAATAAATTCTATTGGAACCTACCTGTCGAGTCTCATCCAAACATATAATGGAGATATTGATAAAGTTTTGGAATTTATACCTCCGCAAAAATATATATGCGAGATCAAAATTGTAGTAGTGTATTCAAACTGCTAATTATTTGTTAAACATACAGGCCAGGAGGAAAGAATCATATA
>SDVV010038986.1:0-10676 GCA_016164225.1 Gammarus roeselii | reverse complement strand
TTATTTATATATATACATATATGGAAAATTAAAACAAAATTTTTCCTTTTAAATAACACTATCAATTGTTAGATACCTTTATTCTGTGAATGCAAGCAAATTCTGAACACTAAGTACAATAAAACATAATTTCAGTTTCACATGGAGTGTTGCTTTGTTTTCGATGTACTTCTCAGCGGAGGTCTTCTGGATGTTGAGCGGTTGACATGGAATGCATTTAATCCTTGACCGATGATTTTAATACGAAGACGTTTCCTGATATGCAGGTTGGGTGACGGCTACAGGCGACTGTACCTCATCACCGGATACAACGTGAGTAATTGAAACACCTGAGTAGTCCCATGTATCTGCTCCTGAGAGCATCTTTCAGTGTTTGCCTCCTCCTTTGGTTGCCGATGTAATAGGCAACGGAGAAAGGCCAACAAAATTTAATGTCTCGGTAACACATCATCGGGGTCCATGCATCCTAAAGCGAGTAAATCATCAGTTTATGGAGAGAGCAACTTCGCTTGAGTCACCGCTTCTGCCAGACGTCGTATACGGGAATCATGCTATTTATATGGATATCAATATCGAAGGTACTTCATTTAAATTAAATAAAATAATAAAATAAAGATCTGTATTGAACAACAGATAATATTCAATATCCAAATAAAGTATACCACAACATGTAATTGTAAGAAATGGGGTCGTGAATGAACGGTAGCGAGCATCTGAATGAATGAATCAATGAAAGCCTTTGTTCATACACTAACGGGGTTGTATTCTGCGGTTACCTTAACACAATACATATACGTACATAATAAATCTAGAATACACGTGGAGATTAGTTGAAAATAAAATTGCGAATAATTAACATTATTGACGGCATCACAACGTGTTACTGAGTGAATGGAACCCTGGGTGAACAGTAGGGTACATTTTAGTTATGGAATTTAAATTTAAAAAAATTGAACTGTACCTTTGTACCGTCTTATAGCATCATTAAACATAATTATCATTTTCTGAAGTATGTGCTGCAAATGCACAAAAAAAAATCAGTCCTACGATTTCTACCGTCCAGATCTTTGTCCATTATCGTTGATGATAACAAGGCATTAGAATGTTTAACATCGTATGCACGTTCAGACCGCAGAAGGGGATACGTATACATATTCAATGATGACGAGGATTTAGAATGTTTAACATCGTGCGGCAGGAGAATCCACACTAGGGAATACATGCAAATATTTTAAACTAAAACTAGGAAATAGTCGGATACAAGATATTTTTTTCCGTCTCATTTTATTTAACTTGATCGTAGAGCTACATTTTTATCAGCATTCCATTCGTAATCGTGATGAATGATAAAGATGCACTTTCTCAAATGGAATAAATAACATTAAAAATCCCACCGATGCCTCCCATTAGGAATATTAATATTTTCCAGTATTGTGAAACCGGTTGATGATCCTTCCATTAGCCTGACCAGTGCATCCTTTATAAGTATTTGAGAGTTAATCGACCACTGTAATATTTTTTTACAGCCTCGACTGTTTTTCAGGATGGAATATTTAACGAGCATTTTGGGGGAATCCGCTTTTATTACGCAAAAATTTTCGTTACTGGGAAAGGTTTTCGATTTCATTCCCAGTGGAGTATCTAAATATTAACAAACGCTGGAAGCGACCTGTGCTATGATTTCCCCCTGTGACGGAAAGCGGCTTGATTTCCCCACTGCCGGGAAGCGGCTTGACAGCACCAGCTTGACCGAGGGCTACTACGCACGGAACACATCTGCAGGACCTACAGGATCAGCCCTGAAATCGGAGGACGCGACAAGCTACGACATGCAAGATGTACATCGCCGCCATATCACCAAAATCCTTCGACAAATCGAAAGAATGTTCGTTAGGCTGAAAGGTTGTTGGTTCTCTGCGGTCTGCCGAGAATATTTCACAACACATCGAATAAAGTGTTTGTTCGTCAAGTGGGTGAGGGTTCGCCGGTTCTAATGTGTTCGTTGATAGGAAGGCTCATTAAGTAGAGTGCATGTTGATTGGAGGGTGGGGTTGCGATTAATTTTTTTGCAATACATTGACAGTTTCCATCAGATCTAGAAAGAAGTCAATGAAAACAGTTTCTATTTCAAACTACTGCGTCGTGAAGGTACCTTGCCACGTCAGAAAGCCAAAGTAAAAATTTTCACCATTGTTGAGGTACATATGAATGTATGCATAGACATACAGCCGTTTCCCTCTAGTTAGCAGAGTGGCTAAGTTAGGCTGACACAGAGTGGGAAATCGCTCAATCATGCCCGCCGTGTAATTGCCTGGCTCGAACAGGCGATTTGCAGAACCAGAGGCTGGCACTACTGTCGGTTACGCTAACCCCTCGGCCACGGCGGCCTTTCACACGTGAAGATATAATCTTGATGGACTAGAGCCCACAACTGCTTCGATGTGTTTCTAACCACAGACTCTCTCTCGTGTAGCACAGATTCGGGCGAGACTTAGTGCAGCAGGGAGAGGAGGGATGTATATGGGCTAACTATGTGCTAACCTTACCTCCACAGATGTTCCCATGTTGTTCGAAATTTAAATACCGGGTTTGCCCTTTCTTCAACTATAACTTTACGATAATTGTTTTTCAAACATTTAAAAATATTTTGGATTCCTTTGACTAACTGGATTTTTGAGCCAATCTAAAAAAAAATATTGGTCCTTGCCTTTTCTGGATTTAAATCTTGCAATAACTGTTTTTCAAAATTGAAAATACTCTAGTGCCTGCTGACTAAACTTGATTCGACATAATTTCAAAAGTTAAGTATTCGTGCCATCCATGGACCGAACATGCAATAATACCGTTTTCAAAATTTAAAATAGTCGTGTGTGTTTTGACTGAACTCAGGAGATGCCACGAGCAACTCTTTTCCCAGAAGATGTCTTTCGAATGTCTCACCTTGAAGTGTGACAGCTTTCAAGGAACCACTTGCGTACAGAAGACTTAATCTTCTGAGCACATGGGGGACTACCTCCACCCAGGCAACTGGGTGTGGTGCTCCTCACAAATGTGCACATACTTGTCGAAATTCAATCCCCATATGCTTCTTTGGAAGTAGACTCAATACCTAGTTGGAGTCCGTCTGACCCAAGCTCTGGGGCAAGCCGACAGGCATGCGCTCGAGGAAAAGTATGAGTCCGCTGAGCGTATGAGCGTGTCTGTCTCTACTCGACCGTCTGAGATGCAATCGCCTGAAACCTAAGCTCTTCGCTTGACTTCTTGTTTGCCTCGTTCGTGAAATGTCGTTTTCTGACACTATACCGTTTCTTCTCCAGGGCTGCAATGCCCCGGATAGTAGTGGGGTGGTGGTAGTAGGTGGTGGGGACAGAAGTGGTGGTCCTTCTCCTTTCCGTCCTTGCAACCTTCCTTTTTCTGTATGTGTGCGTGAATTTCTAAAGCCTCGTTGATCCTTCACTCTTCTCTCACTTCTTTAAAAGGAAACACTCTACATGAGCACTCGTGCTAGTTTGTTTTCCGTGCTCTGATCTAATCTAATCTAATCTAATCCAGTGATGGGACAAATGTCAAATTGTATACATTGTGGATAGTGAATTTTACAAATCCGTGTATGCGGATGTCATTGCTGATATCAAATTTCACACATTCGCAGATGCGGATGTCATAACTTTAACATCCGCGGATGCGGATGTCTCAGATTCAAGATAATATATATTTATTAATAAAGAAACGTACTCACCTTTTGTTGCCAATTTAGATATCGTCAGCGAGTTTAGCCGGCATGTTATGCGTTACCAGCTTACGGCACGAGGACCCACTCGTCATGCAACCCTCCAGTCCACTTTCCTCATCCTCCACCCATTGAACAGTTTCCGAGCTGTTTATCAAAGCGAGTAATTGGACTGAATCAAAGGAAGATTAGATTTCAGAAACATCAATTTTTCACCGTTCTGACCCAGCAACCGGTTGCGTTGTTCATCATAAATGTTGCCGGGCTTTATTGAAAAGCTGCTTGCCTGCAACGCTGATGGAGCGGCAAGCCAGATTCTTCCTTGCGAGCTTGCTGAGTACTAAGGGTTTTTCTTGATTTGACTTCCACCACTGAAGCCGGTCGTCATTAATTGGTAATTTTTTTCTGATTCATAGTTTTCTATGAGATTTAAGGCTACTCGAGGCATTACTGACTCCATTTCATCCTCACTGCTGACCCCATTAGAGCAATCATTTCTGAAACCTTTTTTTTTCGTTTTTCTACGTTAGCATCGGGCATTTGCATTTGAGCTAGTTGGTAGACTTTATTTTGTTCCTCAGACCGAAATTTATCGTTCTTAGAAGCGACGCAACGAGCCAGCGCTGTTTTCACATTAGCGGCGACGTGTGATCCGGAAAAAAATTTGCTTTGTAGCGTTGGCATAGGTACGTAGCTAGAATATTCAGTTCGTTGTTTTCAAGATCGCCAAATTTTTGGTTGATTTCTCTACGAGCTGGGAGCTTCATGGTCCTGATGCTTTTGTCATTGTCCGAATCAGAGTCAGAAGACGAAGCATCGGTGTCACTGCTGTCCAAGACTCTCTTTAATGATTGAATACTTGGAATTACATCCGATACTGATGCATTGGCAGCACTCATTCGCTCGGTCATTCCCTCGAAGGGCTCAAGAGCTGACACACAATTGGCATGAAAGGTCCACTCAGTACTGGTTAGCACTTGTTTGGCTACCTTCTGATTTGGAGCTGCATAAAGAGTCAGTCTCCTTCAATTCACCCATGCGTTTCAGCATGTGTAGCGCGCTGTTGCACCTCGTTGGTGTGTCATGAACCACTGAGAGCACTGCTCAAGGCTTTCTTCCACTTTTTTAAGCTCGTCCTGAGTCATCACCGAGTGATGGAAATGAGTTTATATACTTTGGCGTTTAGAGAATATATCAGTAACTATTTATTGCAACGCTATTCCATGTTTTACAACGATTTGCAATTTACGAATGGTAAAATCCAGACTTTTTACCTCCGAGGGAAACAGAGCTTTCGTCATGTTGGCACCAGAGTCACGAAGAACACAGTGTACGTCGGAAGATAGAATTTCCCACTTCGACAACATGGAATCTAATTTGTGTGAGAGGTATTCGCCGGTATGTCGTTCTTCAAGAAGCTCTGGAAATAGCATCTGATTAACCTTGTGGAAATCTCGATTGGTTGAATGCGCTGTCAAACTAAACAAGTTACGTTTGCTGATGTGTCAGACCAAGCATAAATACAAGCGTGGTTACCCTCTTCTTTGAGATCTTTGACTAGAGCGCTAACTGTGGACGATACAGCTTCGCACATTGGTCCATATATCATTGATGAGTAAAATTTCCATGTTTTTTTCTTTTTACTGCGGACTGGAACAGTGCATTAGGTCCATAAATCCTATCTCTTCGACATGACTGAAGGGCAAATCATCCATAAAGAGCATTTCTGCAATTTTTCTATCTAAACATTTTGCTTTCGAATTTAAAGCGTCCCAAATATTAACACCGAAACAGTCGTCAATTTGTTGATGTTGCATAACCAGTTTCAGTTTCTTCAAACTCCACAAAGTACCCTACCTCTCCCACTACCAGACTCAGCCATTAATTATCACGTAGTCTTGGGCAAGAACAGTACAGTTGCACCGTAGGTTATTGAAGGAATGCAATGAACTCATGTTCTAAATTCTGAGCAATACGCACTACACATGATCCTCCTACACCATCAGATGTGCGCATCACTTGTTTATAAGTTACACAATTGTACTGCGCATCCGCGTCATGCTTCATGCGGATGCAGATGTTGTAAGATGCCAAGCCGTGGATGCGAATGCGGATGTTAGTTATTTTCAATTTTCAAATGCGGGTGTCGAAGAAAGGTGCGGATGTCCGCGGATGCGGATGCGGACTTTCATCCCATCACTACACAGACCAGAAATTTTCACAGCACTTTAATGGATAATTATGCTCGATTGTCATTTCGAGCTAGTGTGAATAATAAAGTGGATATGATTAGCAGATGCATTTTACAAGTCCAGGCATAATTTCATGAAATCGATGGAGCGCCATCTTCTAGTCGACGCACACTACGGAAGCGATGACTGGAGCGCCATCTTCTAGTCGACGCACACTACGGAAGCGATGACTGGAGCGCCATCTTCTAGTCGACGCACACTACGGAAGCGATGACGAGCTTCTCATACAAGCGTGGTTTCTCATGCGTTTCAATTCGTTATCAATTTCAATGGAATTGCTTGTTTTGCGATAGTAAAGTAAACACTTTCCTGCAGTGCACAAGGCAGCATGGTGAACACTGTCGCGAGCGGATTGCGGACGTTAGCACGAACACTATAAATCCCTTCCGATACTTTCAAATGTTTACCGAGAGACAAGAACACCGAACACCGCCCACGGAACTACGTAAACATTACCAAGATCGCTAAACGTTGATTCCATCTCTATGGCGTTATTTAATACATACCGTGTAATAGCTACTCCAAAGCCCACGCAAAAATAATTGACACCCAAAGACCAAATCCCATCGATTTATGTGTTAATTTATGAACATTAATTCCCACTCACACAACTCTCAGGGAGAGAAGGAGAGCCAGACACACAGTCCACCCAATCGCATGCGATGACTCACTCAAATGCTAATCCTTCGATAATGACTGGAAGATGATTATGTCCTGTCGACCATCGCTGGAACATTGGACGACGAAGAGAAGGAGGGGAGGAGGGCAGCACTAGGGCACGTCCAGAGGATTAGAAGGAGTGAGGGGAAGCCCAGGAGCTTACGGCCTCACAGGCGAGAAGCGCTAAACCAGACTGCTATGAGAGGCCGCGAGAGGCTTCGTCCAGGCTGCTTTGGGAAGCTGCGAGATTCTCTGTCCAGGCAGAAGTGGGAGGCTGTGAGAGGCTGTGTTCTGTCTTGCTGTTGAACTGCGAGAGGCTGTGTCCAAGCTGCTTCAAGAGGACGCGAGAAGCTGTATCCAAGCTGCTTCAAGAGGACGCGAGAAGCTGCGGCCAAGCCACTTTAAGAGGACGCAAGAAGCTGTGTCCAAGCCACTTCAAGAAGACTCAATATGCAGTGTCCAGGCTGCCATGGAAAGCAGCGTTCAGTTGTAACCAGGCTACTGTGGGAGGCCGCGAGAGGTTCTGCACAGAAAACTTTTAGAGGCTGCGACAGGTTCTGCTGTGTTCAGAGGCTGTGTTCAGACTGCTTTGGAAAGCTACGAGAGACTGTTTCAAGGTTGCGTTTTGAAGCCGAAAAGAGGCTCTGCCAAAACAGCTACTCCTTGTCGCAGTTGTTTTATGATACTCCAAAAATGAATCGAATAATAATCATGTTCCTGAGGGGCCATCAAAAAGTTTATCACACACTGCATTTTTGTACTTCAACAAGCTCATCGCATTCTATGTTCTGAAGCTCTAATAAGAATCTCATCGTTTTTCAAAAACTATTTGAATAAATGTAGAAGATCACTCCATCTTTGTTTTGGAGGATCCCACAAGAAGCTCATCACACACTGTTTTCAGAGACCTCATCAAGAAGCTCTGCACATCCTTCGGAGGTTTATCAAGGAGCTCAGCACATCCTTCTGAGGTTTATCAAGGAGCTCAGCACATCCGCTCTGCAAGCTCCAGCAAGTAAGAGGCTTGGTTCGGCCCGCTTTGAGAGTTTCCTGAAAGAGGATCAATATTATATTTATTTAGTGGCCCGACATAAGGCACGACCTACAAGTACAAGAGTCTGGCAGACAGCGAGTGTTGACCCTAAAGAGGAACACACTCCGTGACAGCCAAGGTTATATGTAATTGACCTGCTTGCATGAAAAATGAAGCTTGCAGAGAACGGGAAGAGTACAACGGACACTGTAGACTATGCTCTGAATTGACATTGAGCTGATCAAAATGGATGAATAGTTTCTCAACGAGGAACAACTTTATATAATTAGTTCAAGGAAACAATGAAAATGTCCTTGTGAAAGCGGTAACTGAGACTATTTATAAATAGGAATGAAACTTCAATTGGCTTCCTTGTCTCGTCATTCAAGGTTAATAAAAGTTGTCTGGGAGTGGTTGCTAAAGTGCCATTCAATGCAGTTGCTGGAACCCCATTCCATGTAATTACTGGAGTGCCATTCCAAGTAATAACTGGAGCGTCATTCCATGTGGTTGCCAGAGCCCATTTTCTGTGGTTGCTGGAGCGTCATTCAAGGTGGTTACTAGAACATCATTTTACGTGGTTGCCGGAGCGCCATTCCAGGTGGTTGTTTGGGCACCATTTCATGTGATTGCTGGAGCGCCATTCCATGTGGTTGCTGGAGCGGTATTCCAGGTGGTAGCAGGAGCGCCATTCCAGGTGGTTGTTTGAGCACCATTTCATGTGATTGCTTGAGCACCATTTCATGTGGTTGCTGGAGCGTCATTCCATGTGGATGCTAAATCATAATTTTTTGTGGTTGCTGAAGTGCCATTCCATGTGGTTGATGGAGCACCATTTCATGTGGTTGCTGGAGTGCCATTCCATGTGGTTGCTGGAGCGCCATTCCATGTGGTTACTAAAGCGCCATTCCTTGTGATTGCTGGAGCGCCATTCCATGTGGTTGCTGGAGCGGAATCCATGTGGTAGCTAGAGCACCATTCCATGTTTTTGCTGGAGCGTCATTCTATGTGGTTTCTGGAGCGCCATTCAATGTGATTGCTGGAGCGTCATTCCACGTGGTTGCTCGAGTGCCATCCCATGTTGTTGCTGGAGCGACATTCCATGTGGTTGCTAGAGCACTATCCCATGTGTTTGCTGGAGCGACATTCCACGTGTTTGCTAAAGCGCAATTCCATGTGGTTCCTAGAGCACCATTTCATGTGGTTGCTGAAGCGTCATTTCATGTGGTTGCTAGAGCACCATTTCATGTGGTTGCTGAAGTGTCATTCCATGTGATTGCTGGAGCACCATTTCAAGTGGTTGCTGAAGCGTCATTCCATGTGGTTGCTAGAGCATCATTCCATGTGTTTGCTGGAGCGTCATTCCATATGGTTGCTGGAGCGCCATTCCATGTGCTTGCTGGAGCAATATTCCATGTGGTTGCTTGAGCACCATTTCATGTGGTTGCTAAAGCGTCATTCCATGTGGTTGCTGGAGCGCCATTCCATGTGGTTGCTGGAGCGCCATTCCATTCCATGTGGTTGCTGGAGCGCCATTCCCTGTGGTTGCTAGAGAGCCATTCCATGTGGTTGCTGGAGCGCCATTCCATGTGGTTGATCCAGCGCCATTCAATGTGATTGCTCGAGCGTTATTCCACGTGGTTGCTCGAGCACCATTCCATGTTGTTGCTGGAGCGACATTCCATGTGGTTACTAGAGCATTATTCCATGTGGTTGCTGGAGCGACATTCCACTTGTTTGCTAAAGCGCCATTCCATGTGGTTGCTAGAGCATCATTTCATGTGGTTGCTGATGCGTCATTCCATGTGGCTGCTAGAACACCATTTCATGTGGCTGCTGAAGCGTCATTCCATGTGGTTGCTGGAGCACCATTTCATGTGGTTGCTGAAGCGTCATTCCATGTGCTTGCTGGAGCGACATTCCATGTGGTTGCTGGAGCGTCATTTCATGTGGTTGCTGGAGCGAAATCCCATGTGGTTGCTGAAGCGCCAGTCCATGTGGTTTGCTGGAGCGCCTTTCCATGGGGTTGCTGGAGCGCCATTCCATGTGGTTGCTGGAGCGCCATTCCATGTGGTTGCTGGAGCGTCATTCAATGTGATTGCTGGAGCGTCATTCCACGTGGCTGCTCGAGCGCTATTCCACGTGGTTGCTGGAGCCACATTCCATATGTTTGCTTAAGCGCCATTCCATGTGGTTGCTAGAGCACTATTTCATGTAGTTGCTGAAGCGTCATTTCATGTGGTTGCTAGAGCATCATTGCATGTGGTTGCTGAAGCGTCAATCCATGTGGCTGCTGGAGCACCATTTCATGTGGTTGCTGAAGCGTCATTCCATGTGGTTGCTAGAGCACCAATTCATGTGGTTGCTGAAGCGTCATTCCATGTGGTTGCTAGAGAATCATTCCATGTGGTTGCTGGAGCGCCATTCCATGGGGTTGCTGGAGCGTCATTCCATGTGGTTGCTGGAGCGTCATTCCATGTGGTTGATGGAGCGCCATTTCATGTGGCAGCTGCAGCGCCATTCCATAGGGTTGCTGAAGCGCCAGTCCATGTGGTTGCTGGAGCGCCATTCCATGTGATTGTTGGAGCGCCATTCCATGTGATTGCTGGAGCGTCATTTCATGTGGTTGCTAGAGCATTGTTCTATGTGGTTGCTGGAGCGTCATTCCACGTGTTTGCTTAAGCGCCATTCCATGTGATTGCTGGAGCATCATGTCATGTAGTTGCTGAAGCGTCAATATATGTGGTTGCTAGAGAATCATTCCATGTGGTTGCTGGAGCGCCAGTCCATGTGGTTGCTGGAGCGTCATTCCATGTGGTTGATGGAGCGCCATTTCATGTGGTAGCTGCAGCGCCATTCCATAGGGTTGCTGAAGCGCCACTCCATGTGGTTGCTGGAGCGCCATTCCATGTGATTGCTGGAGCGCCATTCAATGTGATTGCTGGAGCGTCATTCCATGAGGTTGCTAGAGCACTGTTCTATGTGGCTGCTGGAGCGACAT
>SDVV010038985.1:0-10676 GCA_016164225.1 Gammarus roeselii | reverse complement strand
ACCCATCACATCTTCTGCAGATAGGCCGCCACTGACTCCACCACACACAGCAGCAGACCTAGCTACTCTCTCCTCAATCATCAACTCCACCTCCCTCACAGACAACTCAGCACCCCTCACGACAGCAGAAACACCTCCTGCAGCAGACATTGCATCCAACCTCTCAGAAACTTCAGACAGCCCCCTAGAGATTGATCCCACAGCAGCAAGCAGCCGATCAAATGCTGATAGAAGATCCAACTTACTTTCACCACCAACACCAGACACCACCCCGGACCCACTCCTGCACCTGCAGCAAAAATGCTTCACAGCATTCCCTCCCTCCCTACACACACAATCAATGACACCCCTGTCAATCCCATCACATGCAGGTTCTGCATGAAACTTACATCCACTTTAAGAAACATCCAATCAAGACGCCTCCAACGATCCGGTCACAGAAGGAACAGCGCGCACCAACACCAGAACCACCGGAGTGAACAGAGGCGCCCCCAACACTGACACGTCTAGATGCACCAGGCCCCCCAGCATCTGCGCATCCCACACCAGCACCGCAGACACTACCGGACGGCCGCAAAGGCAAGCATTGCAGATCCTTGTCATCCTCCGCAGCATCCAGCAACGCGATGAGGGAAGACACCAGCGACACCGCCCCATCACCCGTCTCGGAGTCACCACCGCGGCCACACGCAGCACCAGGTGAGCCAGGAGAAAGTTCATCCCGGTCTGCCTCCAGGCAAGCTTGGTCCCCCGGAAGACACACATCCACAATGTTTGGGTCCCAGTCTGGATTGTTCTCAATCTCCCAGAGACCCACATTGAAGAGCTTTCGCTTCTGCGACAGATTGCACAATTGGGCACGGGGTTGAGAACATTACGTGCGTTTTCATTGCCAAATATTAAGAACCGAACCAGTCGTGCGCCTCAAAGGCTGAGATTAGGATATCTGGACCTTTACGTGCGCTTGCAGAGTATGTTTGTAGAGTTACGTGCGCCACTGTCAGAGACACTGACAAATATACGAAACGGAGAGCTAGAGGTGCGAGCGCAGCAAAACCCACTGCAGAATTACATGTGTGTAGAGTTTGAGATGACCGCACATAAACGTAAGCGTCTTTCACCAAGCAGGCGTCATACATAACAGAATGTAACATTTAGATGATACTCTTCCTCATAGTAGGTATAAATTATAATTAACTACACCTGTCAGTTCATTTCAAAAATTACCATTACTAACAATGCTTTATTTTGCACTTCCACTCCGCTGTATTTTCCATGAATGTTGCAGCAAACTTGTTTACATAACGTGTTTGACGTCTGTGTTTGTTTTCATGTATTGTCATAATGCGGTAATGTTAAACTGCCGTTTGAACCATGCAGGGCGTAATTCAATATTACAGTTTAGCTATTGTTGCATTCCTACCAAATGCTGATGCGCTTCGTCTTGACTGACATTGCCCGTTGTATTGTGAATCATCAATTTTTTATTCTCCCGCCAAAAAAATGCGATATTGTTTTTTGTTTGTTTCTCTCAGTAACCAATAACGATTCGACTGTTTGGTCACAGAAATGAGTCGTTCTTCAATGATGGTGATGCGCAGTTGTTAGGAATCTTGTAGTCAGCTTAAATTAATATGCTATGAAGGAAAATGCGTGCATGAGATTCTGGCACAACAAATATTTTTGAAAAGTTGTTTATGTGCGATGTACTGTCTCTGCTTGCGATATTTTGAAAGGTGTCTTCACGTGCGCTTCATCTCAAGATTTCACGTGCGCATCACAAATTTCTTATCAATGTTTGCGTGCGCTGCCTGCCAAATTGTGCAAACTGGCTTCTGCGGCTTGCCAAAACGCTCCTTATTCTCGTGGTATGGGAACAAGTCCTCTGCCTTGAGGTTGGATGAGCTTAACATTTTTAATTTGTAGCTTTGTAAATTTAAACTCTCTGATGAATAAAATTGATTTCTTTAGTGCTCATATCAACAGGTTTAAGCTTCATGATGTAGGAATTGCAAAATCATGGCTGCTGCCTAGAATTCTATCTTCTTTTGTTGACATTCCAGGCTATGATATTTTCCGCGGTGATACTGATGGCTTATTCACGGAAGCATGGTGTCTGTATTTACAAAGCTAAATCATTGAAGTATCTGATAGTCAATACTCCACTGCCTAATGTAGCTGCTGTCCATTTCACAGATGTACATATCTTCTGTTTGGTGATTCATCAACCTCCATTATATGGTCTTATCAAAAATTCTAGACTGATTAGTTTTATGGTGGACTTTTGTGATAGCAGAGAAGTTCTCATAATGGGTGATTTTAACCTACCTTAAATGAGATGGAATCAAAATATTTTAGATTATTATGTTACTCCTATTGACCATGAGTTCCTGAAATGTTTGAATTCAGTTGGCCTTATGGTCTTACCCAATGGGTGAATGAACCCACCATGACTTCAGGAAATGTTCTGGACTTGGTTTTATCAACTGAGACTGATAGAGTGGGGGATTTATCTGTTTTGCCTCCATTCCCTCACAGTGTACGTTGTCCTTCAACTTTACAGTATGTTTTTACTTCTGAATTGTCTTTGTTACAGCCTGGAAATGCTCCAACTTACCTCTGGCATAGAGGAAAGTACAACCTTATAAGCTCTGCTCTCAGAGAGGTTAATTGGGACCCTGAATTTGATTCTCTGACTGTTGAGAAGTATTTGTCATACATGCATGCTATCCTTTGAACTCTTGTGGATGGATATGTGCCAGTTCATTTGGGTAAACCTTGCCCACCATGGTCAGCATTTGCTCCCCCCTGGTTGTTGAGGAGTAAATCTGAAACGTGGGGCAAGTTCAAGTGCGTGATATTTTTTTTTGGACAAAATCACGCGTTCACTGCTGTTGCATTGTCCGAGTTTAACAACCGGAATGTTAGATGCCGGAACTATGCTAACTGGAGTCGCTCCCAATATGAGCAGTCTCTTGTTGACCAAATTAAATTCAAGCCCAAACTGTTCCACTCGTATATACAAATGAAAAAGACAGGTTCTCCCTCTCTGGGTCCTTTGAAGATAATTAATAGTGATGTGGTGACTGATCCCTATTTGATGAGATAATATTTGGCTTCAGTTTTTCATCAGTGTATGTTTTTCTGGATGCCACATCTTCTGCTTCTAGCCAGGTGTGTTATAATGTGATAAGGACATTGTAGTCAGACGGTGACCCCAGATTGCACAATTGGGCACGGGGTTGAGAACATTACGTGCGTTTTCATAGCCGAATATCAAGAACCAAACCAGCTGTGCGCCTCAGAAGCTGAGATTGGCATATCTAGACCTTTGGGTGCGCTCGCGGAGCACGCTTGTTGAGTTATGTGCGCTACCGAGCGCTAGAGGTGCGAGCGCCGCGTACCAGACCAGAATTACGTGTGTGTACAGTTTGAGACGACTGCAAATAGACGCAAGCGTCTTTCACCAATCAGGCGTCCTACAAAACAGAATGTAACATCTAGATGATACTCTTG
This sequence comes from Gammarus roeselii, assembly GCA_016164225.1. NCBI lineage: Eukaryota > Metazoa > Arthropoda > Malacostraca > Amphipoda > Gammaridae > Gammarus > Gammarus roeselii. The sequence goes on along the minus strand of SDVV010038985.1, from coordinate 7,160 downwards.
CATATCGAAGTTATAAATTATAATTAACAATCATTGTTAGTTCTTAATAAAAATTGTTATTACTATGAATGCGTAATTTCGCACTTCCACTCCGCTGTCTGTTCCATGAATGTTGTAGCAAACTTGTTTACATAACATGTGTGACGTCGGTGTTCGTTTTCATCTATCATATTGTCAAAATGCAGTAATATTAAATTGTCGTTCAAACCATGCAGGGCATAATTCGTTATTACTGTTTAGCTATTGTTGCATTCATCCCAAACGCTGATGCGCTTCGTCTTGACTTATATTGCCCGTTGTTTTGTGAATCGTCATTTTTTTATTCTCCCGCCAAAAAATGCGACATTGGTTTTTGTTCGTGTCTCTCAGTAACCGCTGACGATCCGGACTGTTCGGTCATAGAAACTAGTAGTTCTTCAATGATAGTGATACGCAGTGGTTAGGATTCTTGGTGCTAGCTTGAAATAATATGCTATGAAGGAAAATGCGTGCACGAAATTTTAGCATAAATGATCATTTTGAAAAATCGTTCATGTGCGATGTTCTGTCTCCGTGTGCGATATTTTGAAAGGTGGCTCCATCTCAAGATTTCACGTGCGCATCACATATTTCTTATCAATGTTTGCGTGCGCTGCCTGCCAAATTGTGCAAACTGGGTCAGACCTGCAGATGTGCAGTTGATCCTCTCTAAACATAATGGTAATTCAAGCATGGGACCACATGACCTACATCCATTGCTGTTGAAGTCTTGTTCTTCTGAGTTGACCTATCCACTGTGCCTAAATTTTAATATGTCTTTGAAGGAAGTTTTTTTAGCTCATTTGTGAAATTTATCTAGGATTGTTCCCTCGCACAAAGTGAAATCTTGATATGACCCACTAAATTATCGCCCCGTGAGTTTGACTGCAGCTTGATGCAAGTCAATGAAGCGTATAATAGCTTCTCATTTGGCATCCTACTTGGAGGCTAATGGGATCCTTTCTGAAGATCAGTTTGGTTTTTGGACAGGCAGGTTAACAGAGAATCAGCTCCTACTCACTTATGGAGATTTGTCTTGGTGAGTGGCCCAGGGTCTTGTTGTCGATGTGGTTCTTCTTTGTGTCTCTATGGCATTTAATTTTGTGTCTCACTCTGTGTGGTTGCAGAAGTTGCAGTGTCTGGGGGTTTCCACTCAGCTGCTGTTCTGGATATCTAGTTTCCTGACTGCCAGGGAAATTAGAGTTGTTTTTGGTGGAGCAGTTAGTGGTCCTAGGGCCGTTGGCAGTGGTGTGCCACAGAGTTCAGTACTAGGCCTGATATTGTTTCTTAGTTATGTCAACTTTAACTCCTCATTTGTGTCATGTGGGGTTAAAGCCCTTGCTGATTGTTTTGAATTGTACTTGCAGTCTTCCAAAGAAAGCTTTGGTGACTTAAGACGGGTTGCTGCTTCCTTGCAGCGGGATTGAAATCATATTCAGGATATGGCCTCATCTTGGAACCTGATGTTTTATGCCAACTAGTGCGTGGTGTAGCATTTTTTTTCGTGAAAACATTGATTGGTAGACCCTGGGTGATGCGGTTCGGTGTGGTTTGGGTGGTAATCCTATGTCATTTGTCGAGTCTCATAGAGACCTTGGTGTCATTGTTGATAGCAAGTCGAAGTTTCATAGTCATATTCAGCTGTAGTACAAAAAGCTTCAGGTCTAGCTAATAACTTACTGAGGTCCACTGTTAATAGGAGTCTAGACTTTATGGTATCACTTTTTGTGTTGCATATCGGCCCTATACTGGACTAATGCTCTTGTGTTTAGAATTTGGAGTTTATTGCTGATCTGAGGATGCTTGAATCTGTTCAGTGTCGTTGGACTAAGAAGGTTAGTGGACTTGCGGATTTGTAATATGCAAATCGCCTGTCAAGTTTGAATTTTTTAATTTATAGGAGGCATAATGAGATCGTGACATTGAAACCATTGAGCTGGTGGAAGAAAGTTTCATGATGTGTGCCATGTCCTGGGTGTCAATGTTGTTCTGACTGACTTGGTCAAGATCGGCACTACTGGTCTGTTCAGAGCAAAGGTGACCAATGATGATTCCAGGCACAACCTGCTCTCACAGGCCCCTAGGCTGATGAACTTGGATGGTTTTAGGAGTCTTTACATTCAGAAAGACCTACAGGCAAAGAGGAGATTTGCTGTCTCGTAGGCGTGCTCTTTAGGCATCAGAGGGTGACGGAGAGGAGAGAAATGAATTCTTGGCGGCTGCTGCGGGACGGGGGGCTGATCCCAGTGCTGGCTGGGGTGGGCCTATTGTTATTTCCGGGGATTCCTCTGGTTGTGCACTGGCTGGTGATTATCGAGGCGGTGACGGTCGCGCTGGGGGAATTGGGGTGGTGAGTCGTGGTGTTGGGAGCGGTGCGCGTTGGCGTGGCGGTGCTGGTGACCGCGGAGGTGCTGATAGCCGGGGCGGTGTTGGTGGGGGCAGGGGGGATGATGGAGGCCGGGGGAGGCCGGCGACCGGGGTGTTGCTGGCGGCCGCGGTGGTGCTGGCGGCCGTGATGATGCCGGATTGCGCGGTGAGGCTCGCGGCCGGGGTAGGGTTGGGAGCCGTGACGTTGGTGCTGGGGGCGGTCGTGGCTCTGGTGGTGGTGGTCGGGGAGCTCTGACTGGTACCCATGGCATCCCGAGTGGCTGCGGAGGCATTGCTTTGAACTAGCTAGTCGGTCTTTGCAGATGGATTTCTCCTGTCTGAGGTTGTGCTGTGTCAATTTGAATTCTCTGATGAATAAGGTCCCTTTTATTGGTCATATGGTGCAGCGGTGGGATATGCAGTTGGTAGGCGTGTGCAAGTCGTGGTTGACTTTTTCAGTGTCCTCATTCTTTGTTGATTTGCCAGGGTTTCAGCTGGTGAGGGGGGATTGGGGAAGGGGAAATGAAGAAGCATGGAGTCTGTTTGTATGTTGCTAACAATTTGAAATTTGTGCCAATTGAGGTGACTTTACTCAATGTTGCTGCCATTTCCCTTCTTGATTATGATGTACTGGTTGTGGTGGCCTACCGCCCTCCCTCCTACTCAGCTGAGGAGAATGCTGAACTGATTGAATTCTTGATGGAGTTTTGTGTTGGCAGAGAGGTTAAAGTTCTTGGAGATTTTAACTTGCCTTCATTAAATTGGTATGCAGACGTTTTTAATAAATATATCCCTCCCCTTGATTCACAGTTTCTTGATTTTTTTGTTCTTCTTGGACCCACTCAGTGGGTGAGGAAAAGTACTTTTGTTGATTCGGGTAGCATTCTTGATCTAGTGTTGACTACAAAAGAGGATCGGGTGTCTTCTGGGGCGGTTTTGCCTCCTCTTCCGGGGTGCCACCATGCCCCTGTCTTGGTGGAGTATATCTTTCAGATGAATGATGTTGCAGGGGATCCTGGTTTGAAATCAGTTATGTGATCTCGTGGTGATTACAGGAGCATGAGAGAGGTTTTAGAGGGTGTTGACTGGCATTATGAGTTTTTGTATGGCACTGTGGATAGTTTGTTTCAGACAATTGTCCACTCACTTGTGGACAAGTTTGTTCAAACTCGAGACTCTGCTTCCCAACCGAGCTGGTTGCGGGGCCCTCCTAGGGAGCTGATGACCAGTAGATCTAGGGCTTGGGCGCAGTATAAGTTTTTGAGGGAGGAGCTTGGTAGGCAGTATGAGGAGGTGTTGGCATCTTTGCAGAGATTTAGTGGGTTTAGTTTTGAGTACAGGAATTTTTCATGCTACAGCCAGTGTCTGTATGAGCAGAAATTAGCAGACAACTCCTCTGTTACTCCCAAGATGTTACACTCCTATATCAGAAGAAGAAAGAAGGGCTGTCCTTCTGTTGTTCCTCTGAAGCTTCCATCTGGTGAGATTGTTGCTGGTCAGAGAAACATGAGTCAGCTGTTTGTAGACTCTTTTTCGTCTGTTTTTGTGGAAGCTGATCCTGTCGGCCCTTCCCTACATCAATTTTTTCCTGGAAAATTTAATGGGATTTGCGTGACTAGACTGTTAGTTTCTCTGGTTCTGGGTGGTTTAGACTCATCTTCTGCCCCGGGACCTGATGGCATTCACCCGGGTGTTTTGAAGTCATGTTTTTGGCAGCTGTCATTGCCCTTGTCTCTGATTTTTGCAAGATCATTGGACCTGGGAGTTTTACCGGAGGCCTGTAAGGAATCTCGTGTAGTTCCTATATTCAAGTCTGGTTCAAGAAGTAAACCTCTCAATTACGGACCTGTTAGTCTTACTTCTGTTTGCTGTAAGGTTCTGGAGCAGGTTATTGTGTCCCAGTTGGTGTCTTTTCTGGAAGATTCTGGCATTTTGTCTGGGGGTCAATTTGGTTTCAGGGTGGGAAGGAGCACTGAAGACAAACGTTTGCTTACTTATGGTGAGGTTGCTGATCGGGTAGATGAAGGAATGGTTGTTGGTGTGGTCTTTCTGGATTTCTCTAGAGCGTTTGATGTGGTCAGTCATTCGGTTTTGTTGGACAAACTGAGATGTGTGGGTATTCCGGATGGACTATTAGACAGTATTCGTAATTTTCTGATAGGGAGGCGAATGTGTGTTTCTGTGGGGGAGTTGTCAGTGACTTCTGGGAGGTGACAAGTGGTGTGTCCCAGGGTTCTGTGCTGGGTCCGCTCTTGTTCCTGCTATATGTCAATCATGTTGCAGCAGATGTGGCTTGTGAGTGGAAGGCCTTTGCTGACGACTTCAAACTTTATTTGAGTTTTCCCCGCGACGAACAAGCAGTTTGCCTGGGTGTGTCTTCCTTACAGAGGGATCTGAATTTGGTGCAGTCTGTGTTGTTGTCATGGAATCTCTCATTGAACATTGACAAGTGTGCCTTTATACGATTTTACAGGGGCCATCTTGAATTGGAGCTGATTGATGATAGAACTGCTTATTATTTGAATGGTGTGGTACTTGAGCTTGTCGATTCCTTCAGGGACTTGGGAGTGCTTGTTGACTCAAGGCTGCGGTTCCATATCCACGTGAGGAGAGTTGTGAGAAAGGCTTCCACTCACTCTGTCGACTAGTCTGCTCCGCTCCACTGTCAATAGGAGTTCTGTTTTCATGGTCTCTTTGTTTGTTACTCATATAAGACCCATCTTGGACTACTGCTCATGTGTTTGGAATGTGGTATCTGAGACTGTGGGAGCCTGTGTAGAGGAGGTGGACCTGAGAGGTTGATGGGCTGGGTGGAGTGGACTATGGTGAGCGGCTTAAAGCAATGCAGTTGTTTTCTGAGAGGGGGAGGTTGTTGCGGTCTGATTTTGTGAAGTGTTGGAAGATTTTTCATTGTTCTGTTGATTCAGGTTTGTCTGCTCTGTTTGAGAGAGCTCTGGATGTTGGCACACGTGGGCATTCTTTCAAGCTGGTGGTTCCTCGCTGTCAGACGGACTATAAAAGCTGATTCTTTTATTCTCGCTGTGTGCAGATTTGGAACCGGCTGCCCGCTGATGTGGTAGAGCGTGATTCACTTCGCGGCTTCAAGAGGGTCCTGGCAGAGGAATTGGGGGCGTGTTGGTTTTGCTAGACTCAATTTGATGAGATATTGTGACTTTGTTTGTGTTGCTGACAGTTGTCTGCAGTTGTTGACTGTCTTCATTGTTTTGTTTTCTTTGGACCTATTGAGCGCATTCCGACCAGCATCCTGCTGCAGTGCTTGTACCGTGCTGTTCATTTTGATTGCTGGCGCGCTGAGGTGTACTGCCTCCCATGCCTGCTTGCTCTGTTGGCGGGGCTGTTGGGGCTGTGGGGGGGCTGCAAAGTTGAGATACAAAGGTGAGATCTGATCTCATTAAATACTACAAAATATTTTCTGTAGATTAGGTTGAAAGGCAGTGTTTATGTGGGATTGTCAGGAATGTTTACCGCTGCTCCTGATGCTCGTACTCGCAGCCATGGGTTGAAACTTCATCCTCCACGATGCACAACAGATGTGAGAAAGCGTTTCTTTAATTTTAGACAAATAGCCTTGTGGAATTCTTTGCCTGGGATGATGTTCATGCTCGTACAGTTTTATAGTCTAGTTTTAAAAGTGACTGACTGAAGCTTTCTTGTTTTACGGTCATTTTGGTGACTAGTATGAACAAATATATCCTTTTAGTTTGCTTGTTGATCTTATTTGGATGTGTGCATTTGTTGAAGTATGTATGTAGCTATTCCATTGTTTGTTGTATTGTGTACTTATATATAAATATTTTTCAGTTTTTGCCTGTGTTTTTCTAGTTGTAAGTTTTGTCTTTAAATATTTTTTTTTCTTGTGACTAGCATGCACACTTCCAGTCGCATTGTCTTCACCTGCCGTCCCATGCCTCAGGTGTCTTCACTTCGTGACTGGCGCATGCCTAGCTTGCGTCACGTGCTCTCCTGCTTACCCTGTGCCCTGCGGATTTGGTTTGTTGTCTGACCTTGTGACGGGGATCGCGGTAAGAGGCGGGGAATCATGGTGAAAAAAAAACTGCTGATTAAACTTTATATTGAACTTTTGCCCTGGCGAGGAGGTGATTATTGCAGGTGATTTTAATTTACCATCAATTGACTAGTCCTTAGACATTATTAATAGCTACATTCAGCCAACTGACATCCAATGTTAAGACTGTTGTTTGTCGCTAGGTCTTTTGCAGTGGGTCTGGGAGCCAATTTTTCATCGTCTGACAATATTTGGATCTTCTTCTCACATCTAAGAAGGATGATGTTGGTGAGGTGTTTGTGTTGGCGAACACTGCCGAGCAAGTTTTCAGTGGGAAAAAAATTCGAGCATGTAGCTGTGGGGGAGAAACATACTTGGCGCAACGAGAAGAAAGCCAGAATATTGGAGGCTATGTCTCAGACTGACTGAGGATTATTATTCAGCTATACTTTGGTGGATGACAAGTTTTTAATTTCTGCAGTCAGTCCTGTTGTCCCTCCCTCGATGGAAAGCTCATAGCTACCTCTCATGCCTGTCTGTTCTGGTCACCTAATGGGCTGTCACACCCTTCCCTCCCCCTGCTCTTGCTCATGAGATCAGAGGCATGGCTTACATACAAACGGATCAGGATAGCTCAGGGTTGCAATTCAGCCGGTGTTCATTAAAGATTACATATATATAGTAAGCAGAATAGAAACAACAGGAATTTTTTCATCACTGTGCGTAGGTTTGGAACTGACTGCCCTGA
>SDVV010038984.1:0-10676 GCA_016164225.1 Gammarus roeselii | reverse complement strand
AATCGAATCTTGACCATTTGAGCCTTACCAAAACTCCATATCTTCTGACGGCAGAGACTTTAGCCGCACGAGTCACAGTTCATGCTTAGCCGTATGAGCCACAGTTCATGCTTAGCCGTATGAGCCACAGTTCATGCTCAACTTTCTGCGATGCGATGTCACCTCCTGAAGTGTCCCGCGGGTGCCGTCTTAAGAAGTTCGGTGGTTTTACCGAATTGATGTTCCAGTTCTTTTGCGTCTTTGATATCAACGATTGTAAAATTACCGCAAAAAAACTTTTTTCTCCTCAGGTGTTGACATCGCAAAGTTCCCGAAACTGTCTGCGTGGCTTGCTGCCTGCAAGTCCTCCCTGCCAGGGTTCGAGCAGAACGAGGAGGGAGCCCAGAAGTTCGGAGCATTTGCCAAATCAAAGCTTGAAGCCTAGTGACCATCTGTGACGACTGAATCTTTTTACTAAACATGCTAGTATTAAATGTAGTAACTTTTCCCATAAATGTTGGTTTTCTGCAGAGCAGGGAACAAAAAATTTAAACTTCTTCTTCCTTGTTCCGTGCAATAATATTGAAATCTTTGCATATAATCAGTGTTTTCAGTTCGAAAGGTTTTTGCTACTAACTATTCGTCTCCATACAATGCTTCATAGATCAAAAGTCCGTTGATGTATCACTACTGCGTAGCCCAAGCTGGTTCCTGGTACTCTGAAGAGTAGTTATTGTTCTGAATATGCAGCTATCCAATAAACGATTGTTTTTCTTAATTTTTTATTGATCAGTCCAACTGCTTTGTTTATGCCAGCCTTGCTCATCCCATAAGGATCAGGAGAGACGTCTAAATCTTTTTATGTGAAATCTGTTAATGATCCCGATGAAGCAGAGAATAAATACATGGAGATAAACAAATTACAAAAAGACTTATCGTTACAGCTTCCTTCAGTTTCATTTGTTATTGCGCATCTTTCACTGGGCATCAATCACTGAAAATTTTACCGTCGCTATCGAACTGTAGAGTTGAACAAAAATGTGGAAAAAATATATTATCGGAGGAGTTTTTCCTGAGAAACGGCGATTGTCCTTTTGAATTCCTCTTTACTTGTTTTGATAAGCGGTATAACGTAGCAAAGGTTTCATTCTGAGAGGCGGTATCTCGACAACTGTTGGTGGAATCGCTGAAAAGGTGTCACTTAGCAGCACAGTCGCATGTGACTGCATTCATAACTATTTAGCTAAGTTCTTTAAATATCCGGGAAATCTAATTTGTTTTCGTACCGGTTACTAACTGACTGGTCCCTAGTTTGTGCTTGGACCTTGAACCGCGCGTTTGTTTTGCTTTTATATTGGAGGTCTTGTAACGTTGACTGTAGTCACATAGCCAGCTAATAGGCCAGCAAGAGAGAGCCCCCTGGCCCCGGGCGCGAACCAGGGGGCCGATGGGGAGTAGAAAGAAACTCCATTTAGGAGGAACCAGCATCCCCTAATGACCACCAAAGACCAAGATTCCAACGGCCAAGAACATCAGCCTCGCCAAGATAGCCAGCGCCACCTCGGCGGAAGACGACCGGAGGGACGACTGCTTCGACGAGTTGCCCAAGAACGTCCAGGAAATACTGAGTCTACTGAGCCATGCGACCAACCTCTCTGAACAGGAAGCAGAAGTTTTCGCCGCAGAGCCTAGCACAATTGATGACCGTCTAACGAGACTCGAGGGGCATGTCGAGACCATTTTTCTCCAGATCCACGAACTAGTTAAAAACAAACTAACTAATGAACCCGCAACTTACACAAGTACCTCCACCTCTACGGTCTGACGACAACTTCGACAATTCTTCACCCCACAAGAACCCCAACCGAGCTCCAAGGGCTGCAAGGAGGAAGCAATACACGTCATTCAATGAACACAACTTGTTCAACAATAGTCATACCTTTCCAGAACACCTGAAGATCACGTTCGACGCCAACGACAGATCGGATATTTGTCCATACTCAGCAAAAAGAGCTGGGCACTTTCACTGGCCGCCCAGTCCTGAGCGTCGCCACCAGCGGCGACTACAGTTTTGCCATGAGAGTAGACACAAAACTCCAAAGTGACAAGATTCTCTCCAAAAACTGAATCAATGGAAAGCCATGCAAATAGTGCCACACCAGACTTTCTCTACAAATTCAGGTTTGATCTACGTTGAAGATATCACGAAGGAGAAAATCGAGGAGTACATCACTGGACTCGTTCAATAAGAGGACTGCGTTGTCGAAGCAATGGTCGCACCGAAGATCACACAAAGGAGAGAGAGAGACTACCACAGCCCTAATACTAAAATTCAACTGCCCCACTCCACCAAAATATCTAGACATTCCCATGTGCGCCACCAAAACCAAAGTTACACCATTTGAGAGACTCTCAATGCGATGCTATAAATGCCAGAAATACGGACACACGAGAGGAAACTACAAAGGTATACAAAGATGCTCATACTGCTCCCAGGACGACCACGACAAACGGGAAGATCCCCAGTCGTGCCAGTCCGAGGAACATCACTGTTTTTATTGCAAATTAGACGGACACCCCACCGGACACAGAGACTGCCCAGAGGAGGAGAATGAGAGAGCGATCCTCCAATGCCAGATAGATCACGGGGTCGGGCGACGAGAGGCTGTAGTCTCGATGCGCTCTTCCCAAAATTACCCTTCTACCCGGAGAGGAGATCGGCACCATTTCCCACCCACTTCCTTTTAACGTTCAACGAAAGTGTTTCAAACAAAGTCGCCTTTTCAACTACTCCATTTATAATGATGAAGTCACTCACCGAACAACTAAGAAGAAAACCGGAAGAAATGCAAAGACAGGGAAAGAAATATCTGGCCTACGTCACAGAACGTGAGCAAAGTAACGCTATACATAAAGATTACCCCCATGAACAATTTCGAAGTTACAGTTGAAATACATCTGGCCTTCAACGGTACCAAACTAATTATATACTCCTCCCGTTATACGTCCACAACAGACCTCCGTGCTTTTGCTGAAGACTACGGAGTTACCAAAGTCCGTCGAGCAACCTGGATAAAATCGCGAAACGCAAGTTCTATTGCATACCAAATTACCTTCCCGAGACACGACGCACCAGAATTCATAGTAATCCCGGGTGAACAAGGACGAACCAAAGCCTACCCAGTAGCAACATGGCCCCCAATGTGCATAAAATGCCTTGAATACGGCCACGTCATCGCATACTGCCAGCCACACACACCCCAACGTTGCAAGAAATGCGCTGGCGAGCACGACAGAAAAGACTGCACAGTCCGCCACCCAAATGATACCACTGCTCATGCTCCCATGCTCCCATGAGGCAGGCGACCGCGACTGCCCAGTAAACATAGACCAGAAATAAATAACAATCACACAAAATGAACGCAGAGTTACACGGGAACATGCTATCCAAATCTGGAAAGACGAAAACCCAAACCGTCTCAATTATGCCAAAGCAGTCAAATCGGACAAACCAACCAAGCTCCCCCGACGACATCCACACATCATCAGAACACCATCGTAACAAGACTCCAACACTCTCACCTGGCAGCAGTGCTTCCTCACTCAACCCAGCGACCGGCCCCTCACCAGAGACGCACAGTTCTAGAAATGATTTATGCAAAAACCAGGAGGACGACGAGATGGATGCATCACCCACAGTCGACCACACAGCAAGGCTCACTACAATAAAAACGAAAAGGCAGAGAGATGAGGAAACCTACGATATCCAGGCGCCACTGAGCAAAAAGATCAGTAACAACACTCAAATAACGACCCGCCAGGACCAAAACCCAGAACTACCTCCACCTGCCTCGAATGTGGCTCCATTCGTGGAAAACCACTGCGAGGGACAAGATCTCCCGTTAACAAACCCGACTTGAGACACACTCGACGAGAACGACCACGGCCTGGCTGATCTAGAAGAGCTCATACGCGAGACCTCCGCACAACCAGACATATTACCTAGCCCAAATACCTCTCACTCCACACAATCATCCGCACAGATAAAAACGGCTACCACAGAAGAAGAGCGCACTCTCTCCCAAAGCAAACGCAAAAAGCACACACCCTCGTCTTCCCACAAGAGCACTCTCAGCCTCGACCGCAGTAACCACAGCAGACCACCTTCCACCGAAGGCAGACACTCCCGTGAACACTTCTAACCCGAAACTCCTGGGCAAACTCGAAAGCGCGCGCATCACAAAAGCACCAGCAATTCACGCGACCACTCTAGATCATCAAGGTCAGAGTGCGAACAGCCTTCAAAATAATCACCAAAATACTCCAGTGGAACTTCCAGTGACTCTGAAACAAGAAAGACAAATTACTATCCTTAATCGCCACCCATAAACCTTTGGTGATTGGCCTCCAGGAGATCAAACTCTGAGAGACCGCCACCCTCAGAATCCCCTAATATATCCTACATCACCGCGAAGTCCACAGAAACGTTCTAGGGGCGGATGGATGATTATTCATTTTATAGATCATTAACACTTTATTTTAGTATTTCTTCTTGCTTGGACTCTATTATTTTTCTCTGCCCTTTTTCATGGTGATAAATTTTGAGTTGGATATTATTATTATATGTATCGAGGTTGGTTGAGACAGGGTGACCCAGGGAGGGGAGGCTTTCGTGGGACCCGCGGGACTCGGGTACCCGGGGTTTCGGGAACCCGGGGACTTAGGAGACCAGGTGGATTTGGGGGAATCCGCTTGAACCTTTCTGGGGCCCTTTGGGACACCCTTGAGACTCTTAAGGACCCTTTTGAGAAACTGTGGGACCGTTTAGAGGCCCTTCCGAATCCTGTAACCTCTGCTCCCCCCTCCCAGCACTGTAAAAACATACACCGAAAAATGTTTATGTGAGATGCTTGAGTAGAAAAATTAACCATTACAGTCCGCGGATTGCTGGCGCAGAGGGTGGTGTCGAGGCTGGTCGAGATCAGTCGAAACATGTTGAGGCGAGTTGAGTTGGTCGCGACGAGTCGAAACTGGCCAAAATTATTCGAGACAAGCAGAGATGAGCTGAGGCGAGGGGTCTCGGGGGACTCGGGGAGCTCGGGGGGACATGGGTTACCCACCGGGATTCATCGGGCTCTTTTGCGACCCAAGGAACCAATGACCCCCCCCCCCCGCCCTATCCCCTAAACAATCAGTGCGAAATCAATAATCTGAACAGTTTTCCTGCCCATGACGAACCTGCTCTCACTGTCTTTTTCACGATCTACAATATTATAACGCTGGAGTATTTGTGCAGGAGTTCGCGTTTGTGATTTTGTGAACGGGTATTTATTCTTCAGTCTGTGCTCGCTCGCGCGTGCACGGACCATATGCAGTTTCTGGGGTTGACCTGGGCTGCGCAGCTTTAAAACCTTGCGACGCGTTGCGGTTGGAGTCTATTTAATCCGTGAAGCCATAGACCTTGTACCAATTTCGACGATGCTGTCTGTGCGCACTGTCGCCCGTGCATGTTATTCATGGAGTTCTGAGTGGTTGGAGGCAGAGATTCGTTTTGTCTGAGTCTTTAACTTGCTTGGATAAATAAATTGTACTAAAAATCAAATAGACCGCGTAGCTGTAAACATTGTGTTGCGTTGCTGTCGGAGCTGACTTTGTCCGTGTAGCCGTGGACTTTGTACCAATTTCGACGATACTATCTGTGCGCACTGGCGTGTGGACATATTAATCATGAGGTTCTGAGGGGTTTGAGGCGAGGATTCGTTTGTTTCATCCGAGTTTTTATTTTACCTGTGTAAATATATTGTACCAATACAAATGGATCGCGTAGCTGTAAACATTGTGTTGCGTTGCTGTCGGAGCTGACTTTGTCCGAGTAGCCGTGAACCTTGTACCAATTTAAACGATACTATAAGTGCGCACTGGCGTATGGTTATATAACTCGTGAGGTTCTGAGGGGTTGGAGGCAAGGATTCGTTTCGTTTCATCTGAGTCTTTATCTTACCTAAATAAATAAATTGTATTTATACAACTAAGCCGCGTAGCTGTAAATATTGTGTTGCGTTGTTGCCGGAGCTGAATTTGCCCGTGTAGCCACTGACCTTGTACTAATCTCGACGATGCTACCTGTACGCACTAGGGTACGTACATATCACTCTTTAAGTTCTAAAGGATTGGAAGCGGAGGTCCGTTTTGAGAAAGCGTTTTTTCTTTTGCGCACCTGCGTGCGTCTGAATTGCTAAAATTTTCACTTTTTCTAGGGGTGAAAACGTTTTTGGGTTTTTTCCTCGCACACTTAGGCGTGCGAGCCTACTGGAATCGGTGATCATCGAGCCCTACGGGGAAGCCTATTATGACTCACGTTGAGGCTCTGGTGGAAATGAGGCTCAAATCTAATCAAACCACACCAACGTGACTGCTCACGGCGGAGTGGCACTTATGATCCACCAAAGTGTACCTCCCTCCGCCTTCCCCTGAGGACAGAACTCCAAGCTATCGCTGTAAAGATATGCGTATCAAGGCCAATAACCGTGGTATCCATCTACTCCGCAAGAAGCCATGACCTGTCGGAAGCACTATTGACCGAACTGCTAAACCAACTGCCCTCACCAGTGCTCCTCCTTGGAGACTTCAACAGCTACCATGAAACATGGGGATGCATGAGAACAGACCCCAGGGGAGTGATAATAGCTAACACCATAAACACTCACGACCTGGTCCTTCTCAACGACGGACAACCCACCCGAATCCCCCCCGAAAGTGAAACTGCCATCGATTTATCTATATGCTCCTCCACTCTGGCACCCCAACTCGTTTGGGGAGTTTTGCCTTCAACACACGACAGCGACCATAACCCAGTCATCATATCGCTTCTTACCAACCAACCTAGAAACCCTGTTCACAAGAACTTCGATTCAACTACCGGAAAACCAGCTGGGTGGAATCTCGGCACACATCGCGTGGAGGAGTGATGAGGACATCATCCTCGAAAACATGTCGGTGCACGAAATCGTCGCCCAACTATACGAAAAGTTTCAAGCAGCAGCCGAGACAAGCATTCCCCAATATGCCCCTTCAACCTTCTTTCCGAAACCATGGTGGTGCCGAGAGGTGCAAGAAGCGAGAGATAAGCGAGAAAAGCTATACCATGCCTACCGACGCGCACGGTCCCCCAGGAACCGAGTAGCGTGGAAGAGGGTATCTGCTGTATATCGAAAACTTCTAGTGGAGAAGAAACGTGAAAGCTGGGCTCAATTAGTCAATACTATTAATCGAAACGCCCCCCTCTTCCAGGTGTGGCAAAAAATTCGACGTATTCAGGGAAAACCCGAACGCCCAATTAACATCCTTCCTGACGGAGGTAGAACTTATTCTTCCCACGCGGAGTTCGCAAATAAACTAGCTCAAACGTGTTGCCAGATTTCGCAATCGACAAACTACACGGCTGCTTTCCAACGGGAGAGGAACTTGCGAGAAAGCGAACATCGTGACTTTACTTCTTGAAACGAAGAGGCCTACAACAAACCTTTCTCCCTCCACGAACTGCAGAGCTCTCTAGACCATACACCTGGGCCAGACCGGGTACACGTCAACATGATCAAAAATCTCCCAGATGGAGCCCGTGAGCACTTATTAAAAGTGTTCAACACTCTGTACTCAAACTCATTTTTTCCCGATCAATGTCGGGAATCTACAATTATCCCAAACCCAAACCCGGGAAATTCCACGGCGACCCACACAACTACCGCCCCATCGCTCTTCCCAGCGTTCTCAGCAAGACCATGTAAAGAATGATTAATACGCACCTTGTCGACTACCTTGATATGCATGCAGGCCTGAACAGCATCAAGTGTGGCAGCCGCAAGCGCCACTCTATGGCGGACCACCTTGTAAGACTGGAATCTAACATTAGACAGGCATTTGTCCGAGGAGAACACGTGGTTTCAATTTTTTTCGACTTTGAAAAAGCGTACGATACTACCTGGAAATATGGTATCATGAAGGATCTCCACCGCAAAGGACTGAGAGGCCACTTACCACGTTATATCCACCAATTCCTGCAAAATCGCACCTTCCGGATCAAGGTCGGTGACACCCTGTCACTATCCTATCCGCAAGAAATGGGCGTCCCCCAAGAAAGCGTCCTCAGTGTCACTTTTTATATTCAAAATCGACCAGATAGCAGACATTCTCTTGCGCAACGGAAGATTGCTTTCATCACTATACGTGGACGACTTACAAGTAAGCTACAGACACCCTAGTCTCTTAACAATTCAACAGGAACTCTAGAAATGTCTAAACCTATTCGGAAACTGGGCCTGCTTAAACGGATTCAGATTCTCGCCCCCCAAAACGAAAAGCATGCACTTTACTCCCATGCCCGGCTTACACCTAAAAACCAGCTCTAAAGTTAAACAACACTCCGCTAGTATACGAGGGATCAATAAAATTCCTCGGTCTTGTGTGGGACCCTAAACTCACATGGCGACCTCGTATTGCAGCCCCTGCGCTGCAAAAAAGCAACCGGACTTATCCTCTCTGTAAAATCCTTGAAATTCGGAGCCGATATGGACACCAGCATGACGTTGTTCAGTTGAGGCTCTGGTGGAAATGAGGCCCAAATCAATCAATCAATGACGTTGTTCAGAACATTAATACGCTCGCGCATTGACTATGGAGCAAATGTTTATGGTTTCGCAGCCAAAACCACCCTAGAACCTCTGTCCATCGTAGTAAATAACGCCCTCTGTATCACAACCGGTGCTTTCCGTTCCCCGCCCATCGAATCCCTGAACGTGCTTGCTAACGAGCTTCCTCTTCCGCTCCGGAGAGACAAACTTTCACTACAGTATAATTTCAAGACAAGGAGCTACATCAATAGCCCAGCACTCTGTGACGTCATCAATATTCTTGATGAATGCCTCTTTGCGGCTAAGAAGAACATATGCCCACCCTTTTCTCTACGCGTGGATAACCTACTGACCTCGCTAAACATCAGACGCAAAGCAATCAAGCCTTCAGTCTCCTATCGAAATCTTCAAATCAGCACACCAACATGGATTATCAGCCCACCACTGGTCAACCTAGATCTGCAGACGTACCCCAAAACAACAACCCCAACCAACACGTACCGCCGAGAATTCTTACGACTTCTCGATGAACAGTACTCCGAGCACAGTCATATATACACTGACGGCTCGAGAACACCGGACGGAGTGGGAGCTGCCGCCATTGGCGAAGAGACCTCTCATTCGGCCACCCTACCCCATGAGGCCTATATTTTCTCTGCAGAGCTACAAGCACTCTAACTGGCCATCTCTATAACAAAAAGCAGCCGCCACCCCAAAAGTGTTCTATTTTTAGATTGTCTGAGTGTTCTCACACAGCTGAAAACTCTGCACTTTAATCACCCTGCCCTTAGAAAAATGCAACACGACCTGTTCACGACGTCCGAAGCGGTCGAGTTCTGCTGGATACCTGGACACGCGGGAATAATAGGAAACGAACGCGCAGATTTCCTCGCTAAACGGGTGTCTGCCCAGCAAGAACAATTCATCTCTATACATTACCGAGACTGGTTCCCAGTCATCAACACACGTATACCAACATCATGATGAAACGACTCTTTGCAACAAAGTGGACAAAAGATGCTTGCAGTTAAACCATCCGTGGGAGAATGGGACACCAGGTTTTCTAATAGGAGAGACCAAGTGTTCATTAACCGTCTATGCACGGGACACACGTGGATAACTCACAACTACCTAATGGACGTAGACATGGGACCGGACGCACCACCACCATGCCCCTGTTGCCACCAAGATGCAATCAGCATGAAACATTTACTAGTAGATTGTGATGCACTCGCAGCAGCCCGACGAGCCTTCTTGGCCCCTCGGTGCAACCTGCAACGCCTGCTCACAGAAACGGAACACCGGATAAAACTGAAAGATTTCGGAAAACACACAGGCCTATACGAGGTAGTGTAGAGGTAGCGAGGTCTGAATCATCTCTGATCCCGAACTCGTTGTCCTCCCAGCGTGCTAATTGAGAATTTTTACTTCAACTTCGTGCACGAAGCTGTGCAGAATCAACGGATCGTCGTGCCACGAGGAGAAGCTGTCAGTGACTACACGTTGGAGCTGCAGCGGAGAACGGAGGGAGCTGCTACCACTCCTCTACGCAAAACCTACTGCGTCTGCAATGAACCTGCTCTGCATATATGTTATAGGTTAAATTTACTTCGTTTCCGTGTTTAGCATACTTTGTATTTGCGCTAGGCCAATTCTGTACACGCGTTAGATTTACTATGTTTACACGTTGAATTTAAATTGCATCTGCCAATTTTTCTTTGTAGTTTTATCAAACTTACTTTGAGGCCTACTCTGTCCCCGCGTTAGAATTACTCTTTTAAAACCTGTGTAAATTAATTTGCTATATGCTTAGTATAACTAGGCCTACTCTGTGCTAGTTACTCCTTTAAAATTGTTAAATTTATTTTCACGTTAAACTTTCTTTGTAGCCGCATCAAATTTGCTTGGTGCCTATGTAAAATTTATTGTGTTACTTTGTTACTTGGATACTTTTTTAGACGAACTCCAACTACGTTTAAACCTGCTGTGACTGCGTTTAAACTGCTCTTAAACTCTTAATCTACGCGTCACCTAATTCACAACTCTTCGACCGCCCTACGGGGGAGTCTG
>SDVV010038983.1:0-10676 GCA_016164225.1 Gammarus roeselii | reverse complement strand
GTGTTCAGGTCTGGAACAGTCTGTCCTCTGATGTGGTGCAGTGCAATTGCCTCCATGGCTTCAAGAGGGCCCTTGGCTGAGGAGTGGGGGGGGGGGGGTTGTACAAGTTTTGCTAGGTATAGCAGATTTGATTTTGTGATTTTGCTTCTGTGATTTGACAGTTGTGTGCAATTGATGACCGTCTTCAGTGTTTTATGTAGACCTAATAAGCAATACTGTGATACTGTGTTGTTCTTCAGATTGCTGGCCCGCTGAAGTATACAGTCTTCCATGCGCGCTTGCCCTGCTGCTGGGGCTGTGGGGGGCTGCAGAGGTGAGATACAGAAGTGAACTGATGTCACCAGACGTGAACAATTGTCATGTGGCAATGGCAACAACCTTCAAAATTTAACAAATGGGATTGCTGTATCCCATCCATGACAAACATATTACATAGCATCACAGTTGAGTATAATACTTGGCAGCATTGCATTCATGTGCAGCCAGCTTGTTGTTTTTGTACATGACAGTCATTCAGGGTCTGGAATGTCTACATCTTTAGCACTGCCTCAAGTAAAGTCCAGAGTTTCAGAAGTGGTGAGTTTGGTGACCAGATGTTGAGTGTAGTGACACTATCCACGCATAGTTTAAAAGGATCAAAGATTCAGTTGATTGAGTGCTAAGTAGGTACATGTCAGCCACCACACACTTCTCATTTTCATCACAGATGGTTGCCGTAACTCTTGCAGTTCCTTCCATAGCAAATCGCTTGCTTTAAATTGCTTTCATACAAAGCCAAACCAAGACATTCTGAGACTAACAACTTCTCCAAATTAGCATCAGGTCACTGCAGGCTGCAGTAGATGGCAATTCACATGACCATTAAGAAAAAAGGGTACACATTGCAACAAGCCAACATAGAAAAACACCACTTGATGCTTTTCTCTTGCTATGTCAACTGTTCTTCGACCTGAAAGACTGAACAATGCCAAATGAACTTCTTCATACTGTAAGCCACAGATTATTTAATTTGCTGGATGACTGTGTCAGTGCACACATTCCAAGCCTCTTTAAGTGTGTATTTTGGAGGAATGGCACAACACCTTGATTTATTATTTCTCCACCCAATGTATTATTTTCTTCCAGTTACCAACCAGTCATGTTAGTGACATTCAAGATGGAATATTTTCTTTGCGCATCTACTGCAATTTTTTTCATTCATCTGGTTACACAAAAACTCTCAGTCTGGTTATGCCAGATTCAGACTAAAAGCTCACATTAACAGTATTTATTTAAAAAATTATAATCTGTTAAAATTAAAACAATCATCACTTCTGCTTCAATTAGAGTGACCAGGGTCACATCTGCACATGATACAGCAATATGAGAAATCAAAATGCATAGCAGATAATATATTGAAAAAGGAGCTAAAGAACCATCAAGTCAAGTCTTCATCATACTACTGGAGCAGATATCTCAGAGCACACTAGTTTTGCAGCACTTACAATGGGCTTGGCGATTTGCATAAGTTTGCCTGCAATAGTGTTTGAATCATGAAGATCTTGGCCATCAAGGTCCTGTTCATCTTGGTTGGAGCCAGTGAAGCCCTTGTTCTCCTCATCTTGCACATTTGAACCCTGGTCCTCCGTTTCTGGAACAGTGGACAGCAAATCGTGAGAACAGAATTGATGGGCTGATGGATGATTATCTAGATTTCATTTTTATATATATACTTACAGGATCATTGTCAGCTACTTGTGTTGGGAATGTTCCATGCATCACTATTTATGATCAGGTATTGGAGCAAACAAGGGTAAAATTGAGCATAGAGGCATCCAATAGTATTGAGATGCAGAGACCAACCCACTCCAATACATTGTAGTCAATGTGAGAACTTTTTTCTACATTATTTAAAAACTATGAAACTACCATGAATGCTATGATGAGCTGATGACTAACAATTGTTGAAGGAACTTTTACTGAATTCAAAAACAAAATATATGACTCTAAAAGATGTTGTAAATTCTTAGTTTTGCAATTGCTGAAATTTCATCTTCAATATCATTAAATTGCAATAAAAATTAGCAACTGTGGTTGACAAAATTGGCAAGGTAATAGCAACAGACATCATGACAATTTTGACAGTTTTTTACAAAGGTTTTCCTAGTTTCTTGATATCTCAGTTTCTTACAACAACAAAATTTCATGGGAAAAAAATCTACACCTTTGAAAATGCTTTTGAATGTCAATATTCATACTTTCTGAGCTTTAAATTTTGTTTTGATGCTTGACATAAACAAACATTTTACATTTTATAAACTAAAAAAGTATGGCAAACAGAAAAGACTTGTGACAACAAAATATCAAGCAATTATAATGGTTTCTTAAGGGACTAACACAACTAATGAGTGATCATTATTCACCAGAAGCTGTTAAATTCTAAATCAGACTTAGCAAAGCTACTCAAGCAAAGCTAACTCATGCTGCTAATTGCAACAGAGACATGCATTCAAACCCTAATTGTGACAAAAATTAGAACCAGTTCTGGACTCAGGTACCAACATTGAAATAAATAAGTTGTTTTGGAATATTTTATGCCATCATGCATGTAGTAAGACTCTATTGGCGTAGGTTGGTGTTGGTATGCATGTGTGTGTATGTATGTATGTGTGTGTATGTATGTGTGTATGTATGTGTGTGTATGTGTGTGTGCATGTGTGCATGCATGCATGCATGCATGCATGCATGCACTGCATCATATTGCATATGCATATCCATATTCATTTGTATAAGTATAAGAATATGTATTTGCATATTTGAATGTGCGTATGCACATACAGACATAGCCATAGGAGGAAATAGCTGTATGGCATTACATACATAAATACTTACAATCTTGCTGTAGGGATGTTGGAATTGAAGCTACAGATGCAACATATTAATTTTACTACATGGTCATAAGGTTTTAACCAGAGTGAGGGGAATCAGCTCTGGTTGAGATAGACACTTTGTTCAATCTTGTAATCCAGCATTGGCTGAAGTCTAGCCTAGTTATGGAGAGATGGACACTTCATTCAATTTTGTGATCATTCAAAGCTTTGACCAAACTCCGGCCCAGTAGTACAGAGATGGACAATCATTCAAATATGACTAAACTCAGGCCCAGTTATGGAGAGATGAACACTTCATTCAATTTTGTATGTAATCATTCCAGCTTTGACTAACTCTGGCCCAGTTATGGAGAAATGGAGACTTCATTCAATTTTGTAATCATTCAAGCTTTGACTAAACTCTGGCCCAGTAATGGAGAGATGGACAATCATTCAATTTTGTAATTATTCCAGCTTTGACTAAACTCAGTCTACTTTATGAAAAGATGGAAAATTCATTCAATTTTGTTATTGTTCCAGCTTAGACTAAGCTCTGACCTATTATGAAGAGATGAACACTTCATTCACTTTGTACAAATTCCAGCTAGCTATGACTAAACTCTATCCCAATTATGAAGAGACATTCCATACCATTTTGTTATTATTCCAGCCATGACTAAACTCTGGCCCAGTTATGGAGAGATGGACAGTTCATTCAATTTTGTAATCATTCCAGCTTTGACTAAACTCTGACACAGTTAGGGAATGATAGACACTATGTCAATTTTGAATCATTCCAGCTTTAACTAAACTAAATGTTGGATGCACTGGAGATGTAACAATTTATGTAGCTTTCACATAGCTACAGCTTGAATTTTTCAGTTACTCTGAACAAGTGATAACATAAGATGAATATCAATTGCCTAGGTACTAATTTCATATAAAACCAAGATAAACAAGCTTTCATACATGCCAAAGTGCTCAAATGGTTAAAAACTGTGTAGTCCTATGGCATTGATAAAAGTGGACATATATTTAAGCATGCAACAAATATTCAAATTATTATTACTACAGCGAAAGCCAATTTCATGTAAAATAATTGATGTTGGATCTGTCTGAACTCAAAGTGAAACTATTGAATTAATTGTTTGTTATTACAGGTATGATAATGTTGATAGCTAGCTACACATAGACATGCAGCAAAATTCATATTCAATGAATAAAGCCATATTAGTAGCAATAAAAAAAAAATTAATATAGCAGACTACTGATACCACTGGAGGCTTTGAATAGCCAACATAGATGAAAATAATGTTAATCTACAGATTAAAACAATTAAAACTGTGAATACTCTTTTCAAATTTTTTCAAAAGGTTAGTATTTGAATTGAAGCAAGGAACTTTATCCCATAAAAAATAGGTACTAACCCATTCATGAACACGCTGTGATCACATGCAATCAATAGCAAGAGTTCCAATTACTGCAGGTAATCATCTTAGTGGTCAAATGCAGTGACTAGCATCAAGACCAAGTAATTGGTCACATGACAATAATTTATTATCATCAGTGAATATTGAAATACATGCAACTCTGAGTTAAGGTACAGTGTTGTTAGTGACAGCAGTGGTCAGAGGATCAATCAAGTGAGGGGCAGCACTCCGCAGTGACCTTGCAGGCTCAGGGAAGCTGACGCTATCCCTTGTACTTGAAATCAAACAGACTAGTGAGCTTGTACCATTACCGGGCTTAGCAGATGCATGAGACACAGCAGAACCAGAGAGTCTTTTGTGTTTAACGGGGTCATGAGGGACATCAACATCGCCATCACCACTGCCACTATCTTTGCGTAGATTAGCAGCAGTGCCAGAACCAAGAGACCCAAGCAAGAGAGAGTTGTGCTGGTATAAGAAGCTTGTACTCTTGATGGCTTTGGTTGTTGAGTGATCATACTCAAGTGTTGTTATTGTGATGTGGTCAGAGCTGGATTCAGCTAATGAAGTCACACGAACTAAGGCTGCTTGAGATCTTGTATTCCGTTTGGTGGGGTAACTAGAGGTTGTTTTTTCCATATGAAAGTCCTTTGAACTTGCATTTCCCAGCAGCTTGTTTTTTATGTTATTCAAAAAATTCAGCTGCAAGTTCATCATCTCTGTTCTCTCAATCTTGGCAATTGTACCATCCAAGGGATCAGTGTTGCGAGAGTCTCTGCTAGGTGTGAGATCAGATACTTTGGATTCAATTTCTTCTTGCATGTTTACATGATTGCCATTGAATGAATCTACAAACACTGTGGGCTCTGTCACAGATTGTTCTTTGTCAGTTTCCATACCTTTCAATAATATCTGTGACTCTAAACCTTCAACTGATGATGTCATCAGAAAAAACTCAAGGTCTTGTGTTACCTTGACAGTAGGAGAGCTGGTACTATCTACAGCACTCATTGAAGAAAACAGCATCATGTCCCAATGCTCATACACTTTTTTCTGAACTGTGCTATCCAACATCTCATGAGGTACTTCAGCAAATTTGTGTTTGCACATATAATTTTTTCTCCATATCTGGGCAACCAGGTACTTGAGAGATTTCTTGGAACTACATTTTTTTTTAGTCATTTTATATGAGGTCTTCCTTTGCTGCCCATCAAGTGGGGAGGGAGATGCAAAGCTACTGACAAGGGAGGTACTGGTAGGGATCTCCATATCAGATTTGGTGGAGAGCAAGGATGATGGTGACACCACTAGTTCTGGGGCTTCAGTTTTCACTATAGGCCTAATTTTGGAGGCGTTAATACGAAAGGTTCTAGATACACGCCTCTCTGAAAATGTTCACAAAACACTTTTTATACAATTATAATAAGTTGATTTGGCATCGTTAGCAAATTCATTCTGTTCTATACTCAGAATATGCAAAAATAATCCATATCTGGCTGGTAAAAGATTTCAGTAATATGGACTGGCTTAACAAATTGACAAAATGAGGCTATTTCATATTGAAAACATTACAACAACAATTTTTTATGTATGAAATATTGAAATTTGGGTAAGTTTGAATCTACAAATAATACAACTAATATAGGAACTATAGTGAAAGCATTATATCAATTACCTTGATGTAGGACACAATTAAAAAAAGAAAGGATAACATTACAAACTCAGGCAACTAAATTCCATGAAAGAGAATACACAAATTTAAGAACCCTCCAGTGGTTAGTATGGCTAGCAACCAATTGGACCCAACAAGAATAATAACTTCTATGCTACATCAGACTACTCATTAAGGTAGCTCATTACAACAAATATATTGTACAGGTGAACATATTTTATACAGCATTTCTCTTTGGGACTGAATGTAAGTCAGTACAATGTCATCCCTGAACCCCCTTGTAAACAAAGCAACCGAGAGTGCAAATGCAAGCAAATTGTCATGAATTTGCAAATTTAACATAAAACTTTCGGAAAGTTTACCCACGGATAGCAGAATGAGATGTGAGATTGTATGGCATAACTGTATGATGATGCAGGCAAGCACAACATCAAAGCAGCAAGCAGCATCCATCCTAAACTGATGACCAATACACTGCCTGTCCTGGTCTCATGTAATGTGCAGGCCTGTCCAGCCTGTTCAAGAGATTGACCCTTGCAAGACCAGCTGCATGCAACAAAAAACTTAATTGCAATTGTGTATAAAGGTTTCCAAACATAACATGTTCGGACAGGAAACTTTACTAATTCTTCTCCCCCAAACATATATTATGTTACCCACTTTGAACCCAAGAGACATTTATCACACTTTTTTTCTTGTTATAACATTGATGATACTCACGCGAATGTTGGTGATTGTTGATATGAGCTCCCATTCCAGAAACAGAATTTTCTGCTCCTCCAGATGAAGGCAGGTCCATTTTACCCTCTGCATCACCATCATGAGAAAAGAAGCTTTCTGAGACTATTTCAGCATCCTTTAGATTTGAACGATCAGATGTAACCTGTTGAATCAACTTTTTGAATGCGTTCTGTTCAGTTAAAACCATGGTGGTCTCCGGGGGGGTGTAGAAATTATCCTGATTGGTTTTGCTTGAAGTAGAATCGATTTGAACAGTTTCGTCATGATTTACATCACTATGGTCGCTATTTTTGTTCGTTATAAATTTGTGAGTTTGATCTTGTTCATGAGATGTTCTTGTAAGTTTAAATGGGTCTGATGCCTGAAGGTCACTGCTATCATTTGAATCTATCTTTTCTTCACGAGGTAACTCATCAACATGAGAATCATGATCTGCAGCAGTGGAGCCAGGATTACCAGCAATGACATTTGCACTGGATCTCTCATTACTACCAAAATCAACATTTGCAGGATCAGAACCTTCAACATTAGCAGCAATACTGGAAGGACTAGAAACCTCATCATTAGCAGGAGCAGAACCTTCAACAATAATAGCACCAGAATCTTCAATATTAAAAGAGCCAGGGTCTCCAACATTGGACAAATCTAAACCTTCAACATTAGACAAATCAGAACTGTCAGTATTAGAATGATCAGAATCATCAAGATCAGCAGGATCGGAACTTTCAACATTAGCCGAATCAGAACCATCAAAATCATCAAAACCAAAATTTTCCAAAACTTTCTTGTCATCATTTTTGAACAATTCATGAGAAACATCAGAGACTCCATTTGCAATTGGAGGCAAACTATGAGAATTTTCATCAGATGCCTGAAGGTCATCATTATTATTGCTGCTATTATTGAGCTCTTGTCGCTTTAGTTCATTCTCTAGTTGGGCAATGGGATTGAGTGCATTGCTCAGTGCAATACTCTCCACTTGTTCAGTTACTTGAGGAATATCAACAGAAACTTCAGCCTCTTCTATCATCACTGCAGATGAGTTTGAGGGGATTTCAATTTGTTCACTTGGGACATTAATAATATCTTGTTGCTTAGGTGTTCCTACAAGACTATCATGATTGTCTTGTATAATATTAGAGCTTTTTTCCTCCATGATTACTTTTTTATCATTTGCTTCTTCCTCCACAGATTTATGAACATCTCCATCTTGGGATTCAATTGAATCCTTGTCTGTTCTAGGGGATGCGAAGGCCTTCACAATCGAGGATGCAATAGAAGAAAAAATTCCAACAGATTCCTGTTCCACAGCAGATGGTTCAATATGTTTGCCATCCAATTTTGGAGGGGCACTCGGTTCAGTTATGCTGGTTCTCGCAAAACCTTCAGCACTTTTAGAATCACTTACTTGACTGGAGATTAATGTGTGCACTTCAACAGAGGAAGTTGTGGCATGCACCTGACTATCATCACTGACAGCTGCTGACAAGGTTGACAGCAAAAGAGGACTGCTATCTGCTAGAGGCTCAACATTAACTTGAGCTGAGTTGCCAGACGCTGAAGAATCAACTGCTGTAGACATCACTACGTCAGACACCACTTCAGATGTCATAATCATATCTGGGTGCCCCCCACTGGGCACCGCCTCCAAATTCGGAGTAGATTGACCATCAGAATTGCTTGACAAATATTGAGAAGTTTCAGCTGGAAGCAGCGTCTGTGTTGTGTGTGGAGGTGGAGGTGGGGTTTCAGTCTCAGCAAGGTATTGAGGCACCAGTGATGCATCATCATCTTCAGCATTAAGTGTGGTACCATCAACTACATCATATTCAAGCAGTGTGGGGGTGCTAACAATTGGAGTTGCAGATGCAAAGTCATTTGCATTTTCAGACAAATGACCCTCAGATTTTGTAACTTTGGTAACTACAAGATCATTGTCAACACCATGTTGTTCAATATCACCATTTAACTGAGCAGCAAGCTGTGAGTTCAAAGTTCTGATGTTTGGATCAGCATCCTCACCAGATTCATTAACATTTTCCCTCCCATTCAATTCAGTTTTATCACTGTCAACATTACTATTGCTAATATAATTTTGTCCATCATCTAGTTCATCATCCGTTTCCTTGTCTAGTTCTTCATCTGTATCATCATAGCCAGATACATTATCTGTTTCTATGGTTAGAATTTGTCTTGTAGGTACTTCATACGTCAGCATTTGGTCTTTTATATGTATTTTTGTTTCTTTAATGAATCCCTTGTTTGCATATCCTCTCTGCCTACGAATCTGTGGAACAAGAAAATAATTTGAGTATAGTTATTGAGATATTAAGAGAAAGTTGAGTCAACTGATTTCAACCATGTAACATAAAGAGCTTTATATATCAGTTAGGATTACATTAATTTGATAGTTGCTACATAATTTTCAGAAGCTACAAAATAACATATAAAGCTTGTGTGTATCAGAAAGCCTTCATCTCTGGTCATTGGTAGGCAACCAAGAAGAAGCATTGCCTTTTGTGACATGCACACAGCTAGAGAATTTATCAAATACCGCATAATAATTTCTGACAGATCTGGGAATAAGCAAGTTTTCTAGTAAAAAAAAACAGTGAAAAATCATTTTTAGTTGCTTCATAAGCAACCATTGTTTAGAGAAGAAAAGCACAGTTTTATTGGTCATAACAATTTTGAATATCTATTTATGCTCCTGTCAAATCTGTCCAAGCCATTTGATGCCTCTACTAAATTAAATCAAATAAATGGGATGCTATCATTTAGCAGTTAGGGTAATGAAAATGTCTTCAAGCTCCCCATACAGTCAGGTTACAGGGTTACATAAAATGCAATTGTTGGGCTGACTTTGCAGTCACACAGCAAGGTAAGCCCATGCCTCTACATTGGGTCAATTTTTTTCTTGCTGCTGTTTTATTGCATCAGGCTTTGATCCCTAGTCTGCTCATTGTATTGCTATATCATTAAATAGCAATCATCAAAAGTACATGACAATGACATTAGATTGCTGCCAAAGAGCATTTATTACACTGTCCAGCACCCCAAATGCCACATGAAGTCAATACTGGTAAGAGCCCTAGAGGCTTTTCAACAATCCCTAGTCCTAGCTGTGGAGATGCAGGGACAAGAAGTGCATGCACAAACAACAAGGTAGGGATGCATTATTATTACTTGGTGCCCATAAGTTAAAGCAGATGAAGAGATCACATATTAGAATGAGGCTAACAGAAGGAGTATTTCCTGTGAGTGCCTTTGGCAAGGATGAAACAAGGATGTATCTGGCAGCTTGAAAACATACATTACATACACTGATAGTAGTTATGCTAATATGATTGCATGGATTTCATTCAACTGTTTAGACAAATGCAGCAAAAAAGGTTGGAACATAGATCAAATGGTTGTGATTAGGAGGGCATCATATAAAATTGTAAGTATTCATGAAATAAAATTGAATACTCTCCCAAATGGCACAGTTATTTTAAGATTAGGTAATACCAAAGATTAGGCCTCCCAATCAATTCTAACTATATCTACCTTTTATTCCATGCTTGCAGATTTTACACCTGAATGTGTGCTAGACTTTCCTGTCACATTACAAACTCTATTGCTAATACTACTTTGTGCAAAAGAGGTAAGTGGAGCTCATAGATAAAGTTATGAATGATGGCCTTCATTCGAGGAATAAATACCATCGTAAGATTGATAGAACGCCTTCAAGGATCAGACAAGAAGTAACATTAAATAAAATAAAAACTGACACTATATACTGATGTAAAACCTCCTGTTCATCAGATCTGATCAACCTTACATGATACTTTGGGACAGATCAGAATCTTTTCAACAATGTGTGTGTGTATGTGTGTGTGTGTGTATGTGTGTGTGTGTGTGTGTGTGTGTGTGTGTGTGTGTGTGTGTGTGTGTGTGTGTGTGTGTGTGTGTGTGTGTATGTGTGTGTATGTGTGTATGTGT
>SDVV010038982.1:0-10677 GCA_016164225.1 Gammarus roeselii | reverse complement strand
CCCTCCCTCACCAACCTAATACCCCCTCCCTCACCAACCTAATACCCCCTCCCTCACCAACCTAATACCCCCTCCCTCACCAACCTAATACCCCCTCATCACTTCATTACCCCATCACCCTATTTTCCCTTCATCACTCTATTTCCCCCCTCATCACTCTATTTCCCCCCTCATCACTCTATCTTCCCCTCATCACTCTATTTTCCCCTCATCGCCCTATTTTCCCCTTCTTTCATCCTCATCGCCCTTCTTTCATCCTCATCGCCCTTCTTTCATCCTCATCGCCCTTCTTTCATCCTCATCACCATTCTTTCGTCCTCATCACCATTCTTTCGTCCTCATCACCATTCTTTCGTCCTCATCACCCTTCTTTCATCCTCATCACCCTTCTTTCATCCTCATCACCCTACTTTCATCCTCATCACCCTACTTTCATCCTCATCACCCTACTTTCATCCTCATCACCCTACTTTCATCCTCATCACCCTACTTTTCCCCCATCATCACCTTACTTTTCCCCCTTCATCACCCTACTTGCCCCCTTCATCACCCTAATTTCCCCCCCTCATCACCCTATTTATCCCTTTCCCCCTCACCACCTTACTTTCCACCCTCACCACCTTCCTTACCCCCTCATCACCCTACTTTCACCCCTCATCGCCCTATTTTACCCTCATTGCCCTATTTTACCCTCATTGCTCTATTTTACCCTCATTGCCCTATTTTACCCTCATTGCCCTATTTTACCCTCATTGCCCTATTTTACCCTCATTGCCCTATTTTACCCTCATTGCCCAATTTTACCCTCATTGCCCTATTTTACCCTCATTGCCCTATTTTACCCTCATAACCCTATTTTACCCTCATAACCCTATTTGACCCTCATACCCCTAGTATACCCTCATACCCCTAGTATACCCTCATACCCCTATTATACCCTCATACCCCTATTATACCCTCATAACCCTATTATACCCTCATAACCCTATTTTACCCTCATACCCATATTATACCATCACAACCCTATTTTATCCTCACAACCCTATTCTATCCTCATAACCCTATTTTATCCTCATAATCCTATTTTATCCTCATAATCCTATTTTATCCTCATAACCCTATTTTATCCTCATAACCCTATTTTACCCTCATAACCCTATTTTACCCTCATAACCCTATTTTACCCTCATAACCCTATTTTACCCTCATAACCATATTTTATCCTCATAACCCTATTTTACCCTCATAACCCTATTTTACCCTCATAACCCTATTTTTACCCTCATAACCCTATTTTTACCATCATAACCCTATTTTTACCATCATAACCCTGTTTTACCCTTATAACCTTATTTTACCCTTATAACCTTATTTTACCCTCATAACCCTATTTAACCCTCATAACCCTATTTAACCCCCATAACCCTATTTTACCCTCATAACCCTATTTTACCCTCATAACCCTATTTTACCCTCATAACCCTATTTTACCCTCATAACCCTATTTTACCCTCATAACCCTATTATACCCTCATCACCCTAACACCATCCTCCTTCGTGTCCAGGGGTGGGAGCAGGTCCGCAGACTCTGGGGTACTCCCCGAAGGCGGCCAAGCACAAGTGGCACAGCCTGGAACAGAACATCAACAAGGTCGCCTACAATAAGCAGACCGTCAGCAGCCTCGAGAGGGACATGGACAGGTTGGTGTTGGGGTCCCGTAGGAATTGCACGCTGGTGAAATTTTGACATGCTTGGCTAATGTCCTTTATTTGGCAAGCAAATTATTCGATCGTTGCCCGACACGTATAGCACTGTGGTGGACAAGTCATGTTCTGCTGATGAGGTTTGGGCTGATGCATTATTCGGCAGCTATTAGTGCCCGATAGGAATGCCACAGTTGTGGACTGCCTCACCTGCACTGGGATGTTTCTTCTAGATGTTGCTAGAATGAGGATTGTGCAAACCTGGCGACACTAATTGGCGCACGCTAGCGGATTTTATTTCTACTGGATATCGCCTTGGCATCCGCATCCACTGAAAGTCCATCAATATTGGCAAACCCAAGATAATACTAATTCTTGGCGATGCCTGCGTTTAAGTGGGCTGCTGTTTAACTGAGTGTCATTGTCTTAACTGAGTGTCATTGTACGGTTTCTGAGAACTTTCTTTCCAGTTGCATAAGCGATGACTTATATCATTCATATCTATGTACGTTTGTCCAGGGATTTTCCTGAATTAGTTGTATTGGATATTTTAAACTGGGCTTCCAATGCCGATGCATCAATTGGAATAATCGGGTTCTGTGTGAGCTCTCAAAGTAATACAAAGTAATCTTTAAATCGCATGCATGAATTGAGCATAGTTATTTATTTGAATGTGTGGAAACATATGTTTGATTATGTCACAACGTTTAGAAGCAAAGTTGTGATCGCGTAGTTAAGGGCCATGCTCGAAAGTTGAACGAACTTCTGTCACACAAGTTTTGCTGGGTTATTTTAATGACTTTCAGTAACTAAATAGTGACTGGAAATTTATTGACCTCCAATATTCTTTAACGTCTCTTTAGAGATCAGTTCCCCACCCCTTCACTCGTCTTAGAAAATTTTTACTTTGCCTCTGTTGATCTACCGTATTATCCTTCCCGAATTTACGTCTCTTTCTCTCATCCTTTTCAATTTTCTATCTCCTTGGCGGCTCCATCATTGTACTACTTGGCCTCACCTTTCTTTCCTCTCCTATCCACTTCAACCCAACCCTGTCGCCCTCTCTCAACTCCCCCAGGTTGGTCTGGTGCTCGTCGCCCCTCCCCACCGTTTTGTTGCGCATTTCGAAGCACTTACTCACCAGGTCAAATGGTCCTCCAGTGACACCTTTGATTCGTTACTCTACCGCCATTTGCTGCCATATATATGTGCATATCGCCTTGAGCTTTCAGTAACGATTAGCTCGTGCGAGTTATTTGTTTAGTATAGCTGCCACATTATCAAACTACATAACGTTAGAATGTTTATTGTACACATTTTTCGATTTTACCAAAAAATCTGTACCTAATTGTCATTTGATCCGTTGGGATTAGTTTTTCACTATCGATCGATGTTTGATTGAATTTAACTAATTTATACACATGAACATCATCATCATATGATTGATTCGCATATTTTAATAGTATGTCATGTTATCATTTTATTATGAGTAGATGAATATCTTTCACAATTGGAGTGATCGTAACAGGTTACGACACTATTCATTTTGTTCAGTGATTGCTGTTAGATGGGTTTACTTCTTCCTCTCGTCGCTACTGGACTACGATGGGATATAAAGAAAATGGTCAGGTAGTTTTATACAGGTACAGACGCAAGACCAAAAACCCCAGACAGAAGGGGGTGACCGACGGCATGACGCGCCTCACACTTCTCTCTTGCACAAACAGACCTTAGTTAGCCCTCTAGCGCGGAAGGGTCAGACCCAAACCCCGCAATACACGCTTCGGGTCCGGAGCGAGGCCTGAGATCAATGTCAGCAGCAGAGTCCGACAGCTTATACTGTTTAATACCTGCTGGGTCATAATTGCCGGGTTCTTACACACACACATCCATCCCATCTCTCAACGAGATGCCAAGGGTTGAAAAATGTTTCGAGGCTATGTCAAATCTCTTCCATCCACAAAATTTTTTACTCTCGTCTTTCCATTGCATACTTTTATCTCCCACCATCCGAGCCACCTTAGAACACATGAATCCACTCTGTCCTCCAACTTCCTCACTCTTTCGGTGCACCCTTACTTTACTCTAGGCTGCACCTTAGTTTCCACGTTTCCAGTCATCTCCACGTGAAAGCCCAGGTACTTACAACGCTTTACTTTGTTCAATAACTCTCCATTTAGGTGGACTTCTCTCAAACACTATACCAAACTCTCACACTAGCCTACACAACTTCTCCGAATTTCTCACCTGTGCCGTCTCATCTGATAATAGCAACTGACTCAACTGCCAACTCCGCCCATTTGTTTTTAACAACTCCAAACGTTTTTTCGGTACACTCGCATTCACATTCCTGACCACTTTATATAGCGATTGAACATATTGGAAAGCAATACTTGGCCTCGTCTCGGCACATTCACTGGGAACCAAGCGGTCACCTCGCTCACTGCTCAGACACATAATCTGCTGTCATCATAGAAACTCTACCGCTCTGATCAAATTTCTGCTCACTTCATACGAACGCGATTCCTTCTACAACGCCTCTCTGTTTACTTTATCGTAGGCCTATTTCAGATACATGAAGGCGTGTAACACATCCTTTCAAAAAAGTCTTCTCACCCCTCCATTCTTGAAGCCACACTTCCTCGACAATCGTACCATCCGTACTCTCGCTCGTCCTCTTGATAATCACTATCCCGTTCAACTTACCGGTCACACATACCAAATTATACCTCTAGAGATGCTGTATTCATTTTTATATCCCTGCCCATATATAGCGAAACATTCACTGTGTTACTTGATCGGTACCACACCCGACGCTAAACAAAGATTTAGTAACTTCGAGCGCGCGGTGGAAACTCCGTTCAAACCAGGGGCTTACCCTGCTTTCCTCACCACTGCCGCCTCTTGCACCTCATCCTTTGTAATGCCTGCAACATTTTTTGCTCCCAAAAGTGACATACGTGCGCCACCCCACACATCAACATTGTCGGCCTCTCCAATATCCTCAACATTCAACCGGTCTTCAAAAAACTCAGCCCACCTCTTCCGTAAATCACCACACGCTAACAAAAACCAGCCGTTTATATTTTATCACCTTCTCTTTGAACCTTTTCCCCTTCCTCGTTTCACCCTCTTTACCTCTCTCCAGGACATCTTCTTGTTCATCTCAGAAGTTTCACACAATTTGCCCGTCCCAGGTAGCATCATCGTCTCTCTTTGGTCTCATTTCCTCCCTTTTCGTCTCTGAAGTTGTCATAGGCCACCATCGACTTTGCAAACAACCACTCCCGCAGATACCAGGCCGAATTCCCTAAAAGGGTGTCTCTCGGCGGCAAGACTCTCTTCACCTTCCTCTCATGCACACGCACACATATCGCAACCACTCGTATATTAGATAAATCTGTTGAGTCTATCTTCAGTTTTATTTGACATAAACGTTAACAACATGATTCGAGGGTGGTCAAAATCTAACCGAGTTACAGCTCCTTTTGTGTTTCTGTATCATCTTCCAAATGTTAAATCTTGATATGACATGCCACAAAGCAGCTGTCGTATATAACTTGAAACATGCGTCTACGTTGCTTCATGGTAAGCAGTAACAGCTTGGCTTTTACAATTGAAAGCCCTTCCCCTGTGATCCGCACCAGTTCCGCCTGGTCAGTGGCTTTCTTTTGTGAAGGAAATTTGGCTCCTTGGCTTCATCGCACTAGTCTTCTTCCTATATCAGGGCAATGCCTGCTCATTGCTATCCTGCGTGGCCATGAACTCTGGTGTATTCGACGCACTAGCATTTGCGATGGAAAGGAGTCGTAAACTGGCATTCATCACATCTGGTATTCTGCTTGAAATGGAAAAAATGTTAGCTATGAAGGAAGATACTGCCGCTATGATTTGGTGTAGTTTAACCGGATATTGTTTGTCGAATTTTTATGTCTAGATGAAAAAGTCTGTGATTATTATGTAGGAAGTGATGACAAAACTGTTGGTGTGGGAAGCGTTGTGCCGTCATGCTTGAAATAATTATTTCTGCAATCCATGATTCTGCTTTGCTTCACAGTTTGCCTATTCTTGTAGTTGTCTTGCCTGACCATTTTTATCTCTGCTCCCTAGATTGTTTAATATATCTAGTTTTACTTTGAACTTTTTTGCCAAGTTCCTTTAGTCGTCACACCTGTCCTTGCGAGGAGAGTTGTTTTACATACTGCCGTTGTTTTTTAGCGCATGTTGAGTGTCTGATCAATTTTAAAGTACTTACGGACCCTCAATATAAAAACTTGCTAGCGTTCGCCCACCTGTTGTACTACTCTTAGCAAAATCTGTATACCTTATTAGCTGGCACATAGTATGAAAGGTCACCTCAAAGACGACGTCCTAGTGTGAATGGCCCTACTGAATACATCTTCGAGGGTATGTATCTTATTTGATTAATTTTGATCTCGATGAGCTCCATGATTGCTTGTAACCCACCATATTTTTAAAACTTGTCATTGTCATTCAACTAATCGTAGCATCTGTTCCGGTTTTCTTATAATTGATCAAGTGCTTTGATTATGTGGATGATTGATAAGCTAGTATATTTTCTCCATCAGGTTGAATTATTCTTCCAACAATGTACTTACTGACTTGAGTCGTAGCCACGCCCTCTTTGTCTGAATAACACCTGCTTGTCTATTGCATTCCTAAACAACCTTTCTGCGTCTTCAGATGGCTGAAGGAACGAGAGTCTCTGAGTCGTCAGCTGGATAAGGTGTGCAGACGGAGAGAGCGGTTGGACCCGACATGCGCCACGCAGTACAGTGACTTGAATGACCAGGTGAGGAAGTAGGCCAACAATACTAGACCAGTCAACGTCAGTACAGTGACCTCAATGACCAGGTGAGGAAGCAGGACCGAACTGGACCCGACTGGCGGCACGCAGTAGTTTGACCTCAATGACCAGGTGAGAAAGTAGAACCACACTGGATCCGACCTGCGTCCTGCAGTACATTGACCTCAATGACCACTTGAAGAAGTAGGCCGGCATAGGACTCGACATGCTCCACGCAGTACAGTGACCTCAATGACAAGTTAAAGGACATTAGTAAGGCCTTCGACACAGTTTCAAGACGCGTACTCATAAACGAAATACTCGACACACGTCCACCCAAACTTAAAAAAATGCTGGCTAATTTTGCTCTGGCAGACATGCGCACACAGCCTACAACAACAAGCCATCACGTGCACGCCATTTCCCTAATGTTGTTCCCCACGGCTCTGTCCTTTTCCCTTCACTCTTTAACGCCCTCATCACGACTTGCCCACACCAACACAACTCAAAACCTACATCAGCTCGTACGTGGATGATCTTACAGTCATCACACAACACCTAAAACACGACACCGCAGCAGCACTCCGCCAGCAGTACCTGAACTCACTCGAAGTCATCAGCAGAATGAATGTGTTTACAAGCTAGTCATTCCTAACAATATTAACACTAGAAACTCAACTCGCTCCAAACCCACAGTCCCATCACCACTTTCCTTGAAGTAACATATGACTAAGGAATGACGTTCAAGCCTCACACAAACAATAGCACTGAAGCCAAATTTGACTGAACGTCTTTCAGGCAATTATCATAGTTACCTACGAACACACCTTTCCAGTAATTCATCTGGCCCATCATTTCCTACACAAACACTTACTTCTTGGTCGTCTGACGTTGCTCCCACTTGTATTTACATCCTACAACGAATACAGAACCCTCTCCTATGCCATGAAACGGGCTCTACTGCACACAGACCGCACCGATTCGTCATCTCCATGAGAAAGCCAAGGTTGTCCCTCTCAAACATTTATATAAATGAGAGACACAAGGTTTTCACTAGATGGTGAACCCATTCCGTCCCTGCCACCACCTACTGAACTAATGTCAAACTCACCGAAGTATTACTAACACACCGGCAGCGCACTTGAGCTCCTTCAACACCACCATTCCGCTACCTTCGGACAACATCTATGCATCAAACACCGCCCTACGGGGGAGTCTGCATTAACTTCGCGTTGGGACTCCGGTGGAACATGGAAGCAAATACAATACAATCTATGCATTAACACGTACTCATATCTCACGGCACTTGCGCTTGCGCTTGCTTCGGAGGTGGACGCACATAATTATAATAGCCCAGGGGGTACAGGGTTCACCTATCGAGGCAGAGGTGCGGGCGCAACATCTGTGCGTCAGTGCGTTCAGTCACGCCATCGCACGCGGCAGGCTCAATCATGATAGAACGTCGGTGCGTGATCTATGGAAGCGCCCGCGAGACTGCATCTATTTTCTCATGGGTGTGATTCTTAATATAGAGGCCTGCACTAGCCGTAAGACTACCAACATGCACATGTCGGTGGGTGTCTGGTCTTCCGAACTGTGCGCCGGCCGTGACTCTAACACCGCTGGATGAGCTGTGGCTAAGCAAACACAACATGGTGAGAGAGTGGGAAGCTCTGGATCGGATCTGCGCCAAGCAGTTTAGTGACCTCAATGACCAGGTGGGAGAGTAGGGCAGCAGTGGACCAGACAGCTTGGTGCAACCATTGGGACTAAGAATCCTACTTCAAACTCGAGGATATATACCATGTGAGCTATCATATTATATCGCAACTGATATAATTCAGTACAGATTCTGAATATTGTAACATTCAGTGACTTTACTGGCCAGGAAAATGAAAGAAATAACTCCGTTGTTACTTTGATTCGTTGAGAGTAGTAGTCCAGTAAGCTCCATACATTTTGTGACATTACTAACGTTTCTTGTTCTCTTGCTTACAGGTTGACGGATTAAGAGCCAACATCAACTACATCCAAGAAAACATCGCCGAGTGCCAGGAGAACATCATGGCTATGGAAGAGAACAAGGTGGATGGCGAGGGCTCTAGTAATATGCCAGGTTTTGTTAGCATCTGATTTACCCTGCGTAGGTAAATAGACGCGAAAATAATGATTTGCCAACCAAGTCTTGGTTTTGAGGGAGATTGCTTCCGTTCGCTACCGCAGAGAAATACCATTACTATGTTTTCCTAAAAAAATCCGTGGTTCCTCTCATAAAGACATTTGATACAAAATTAAGAGCAAGGAAATAAATTGGGAACTTGAAGCTTATAGTTAAATGTATATTAAACTATAAAACACCTGGCAGCGAAACGTTCCAGCCACAAGGCTATTGCAACAGTTGAAAAGTGATTCCCCGAGCGGGAGGTCAGAGTAC
This sequence comes from Gammarus roeselii, assembly GCA_016164225.1. Classification (NCBI taxonomy): domain Eukaryota; kingdom Metazoa; phylum Arthropoda; class Malacostraca; order Amphipoda; family Gammaridae; genus Gammarus; species Gammarus roeselii. The sequence continues at coordinate 1,732 of SDVV010038982.1, read as the reverse complement.
TGCGACCGTAACCTCGTTCTTGCCATAAGCGGCGACTTTTAGTTGCGGGGCAAGGGTGGCTGGGGATCCCGTCCTCTGTAATTTCCTCCCTCTAGATCTAAGTTTGGATAGATGGATTGCGTGAAGTAGGCTTCAAGAAGAGGAGACAACAGTGTGGAGGCAGTGAGAGAGTGTGCAATGTGCGTGAGTGGAGTTTGAACGCGGCCCTGATGCGCTTTCCCGCCCTTGTCGCTTCGTGGAGAGTGGGATGTGGGTGGATGAGGGTCAGTAAAATATAACGCAGCAGGGATAAACCGGCGAAAGCCGTCTGGCCCTGCTGTTAACTCTAATCCCGGACCACTCCACTCATGAACCGAAGTGTGTGTTGCGGGTCCCGAAGTGTGTGTTTTGAGCTAAAGGGTTAAGGTTTGGTATGAGAGCGAGTGCCGAGAACAGTGTGAGGTGCGCCTTGCCATCGGCGACCCTTAATCTGCGGGATTCGGCCTTGCGTCTGTATCTCTATATTTATTTTAGGTAAAAGGTGAACAATTGACACTACAATTTTAGCCAGAGAAAAAGAATGAAGCGTGAGATGATGCAAATATTAGGCGAACTGAAAATTTTGCGGCGAAATCAGTTTTATGAACTTTAGGTTAATCGTAAAGAATGTCATCAGAAAGATTCTTTGACTTCTGAGTTTGCGACCTCAAGAAAGATGAAAAACAATCTATTTAAACGCGAAGTTGATTGTTCATGAATGTTGGTGAATATTGAACGCAATGGAATGTCAAGAACGTCGGAGCTCCATGTTGATCTTTTCGTCCTTGCCTAGGCGTACGACCTACACAATCGCCTAAGTAGGAGATGGTCTTTGATTTACATACGGTGACCGTGTTTGCTGGTGATTAGAATTGCTGATGCGAAGTAAAATTTGAACTGGCTTGTGGTGTTGTGTTTAGGACGCCACTGAACGGCTAAGCGCACTTACAGACCATCGTGTACTTGGTTGTACTTACATATCATCGTAGAGGATTTTACCATTGATGGCTCTGACGCAATTAACAGAAGTCGATGTAGAATTCATTGTTGGCGGTGATCCCTAGGATTCTTAGTGCTCTGGAGCAGGGTATGTAGTGTGTTATTCCTCCTTACTGCCATCCAAGGAGTGCTGGGACCATATGGCCTCAGTACCTTAGGAGTTCCTGTACCTCCTGTGGCACCCGTACATACCATAGACGTTCGCCGCGTGAAGGACTTTGACTTTGCGTATTAGTAAACCTTAACTCGAACATTGAAAAAGGAAAAAAACAAAGACTAACTTGATGCAGCACTGTTTGCTGGTTTGACATTCGGCGCCAGAAGGACGATGACTCCAGCGCGCTAGAAAGTCTCGTCACTAATTTAATCTAGTCCCCACCACAGATTGAAGTGATGCACCTTTCCTTGAATCACTTTTTTACGGGTCTTTCACTTCTATTCGTCTTGGACGATGCCGAAAACACAAGACCTCTAACACCTTAATACAGATACAGACACTAGGCCGCATCCCCCAGAAAGGGGGGTGGCCGACGGCAAGGCGCACCTCACACCTTCATGCGCTCACACTCAAACAACTTAGCCCTTTTGTGCTAAAGGGTCTGGCCGGTAGCCCCTCAACTTACACTCTGGGTCCCGAATGCACCAAGGAACCGTCGTCAGCAGCAGGGCCCGACAGTTTTCACTGGTTTACCCCCGCCGCATCATAATGGCCGGG
>SDVV010038981.1:0-10677 GCA_016164225.1 Gammarus roeselii | reverse complement strand
AACCTACTATTAGGTAGGGAATTATTTGTAGTTAGTTCTAGTAACTGTAGCTACACCGTAGACGTGACCGTTTGTTTTCAAGATGACGACAATGGCGGCACTCGCAAAAACAAAGGTAATGAGTTGTTCGAATTAAGACCTACAAATGCCCTCAATATCACCAGTCTGGATTTTGGGTTTAAGGTCTTAAGATATAAGATATCCATGCTCATATATAACATGTTTTTTATCTCTGTGTGTAAAATAATTAATAAGGATGTTTAAAAATGGTTGGGTGAAGCGAAGGTGAGACAAAACCCATCCACAACTCTAATGCCCCTTTACTGTGATGCCTACTCTAATGCCCCTTTACTGTGATGCCTACTCTAATGTTCCATTACTGTGATGCCTACTCTAATGCCCCATTACTGTGATGCCTACTCTAATGACCCATTACTGTGATGCCTACTCTAAGGCCCCATAATTGTGATGCCTACTCTAATGCCCCATTACTGTGATGCCTACTCTAATGCCCCATTACTGTGATGCCTACTCTAATGCCCCATTACTGTGATGCCTACTCTGATGCCCCATTACTGTGATGCCTACTCTAATGACCCATTATTGTGATGCCTACTCTAATGCCCCAGTACTGTGATGCCTACTCTAAAGCCCCATTACTGTGATGCCTACCCTAACACCCCATTAATGTGATGCCTACTCTAATGCCCCATTACTATGATGCCTACTCTATTGCCCCATTACTGTGATGCCTACTCTAATGCCCCATTACTGTGATGCCTTCTCTAATGCCCCATTACTGTGATGCCTACTCTAATGACCCACTATTGTGATGCCTACTCGAATGCCCCATTACTGTGATGCCTAGTCTAATGACCCATTATTGTGATGCCTACTTTAATGCCCCATTAATGTGATGCCTACTCTAATGCCCCATTACTGCGATACCTACTCTAATGCCCCATTACTGTGGTGCCTACTTCAATGCCCCATTACTGTGATGCCTACTCCAATGCCCCATTACTGTGATGCCTACCCTAATGCCCCATTATTGTGATGCCTACTCTAATGCCCCATTACTGTGATGCCTACTCTGATGCTCGGATAAACGAAAATGCCAAAATACGTTACATTAAAATCAACATACGACTTATTAATAACTGAAATATGTGTATTATCGTTGATTATTAACGACGATCGTTGATTATTGTTTTTGTTTCAATATTTCACTAAGATTCACCTAGCCCGAGCTTTAATGGTATGTCAATCCAATCGTTTGCTTGTGGCAGCTTCCTTCGAATAACAGACTCCATTTGGCATTCATAGGACTGATAAACTATTGATTTTGATTGGAAGGTACGGCCGACTTGTTCGGAAGATGATAGCATACCAGAATCGCACAGAACAATTACATATCTTAAGAATAGTTCACTTCTAAATATTATTACACAATCCACAGCAATGCCGAAATCAATATACGATAGCTGTCTGAAGACCCGTAACCAAGGCACGAGTTGGTCGTGCCATTTCGAGACAAACTTTGACGTGAATAGTTTGTCTTTCTTTTATACAGATTATCTCAGAAAACAACTTATTCAGTGAGCATATTTTAAAATAAAAACATCACATTACTAATTTTGCATGAAAGAAGAAGCCAAACTTTGATTCACAAGTTTGTTGCTCATAAATTAATTATATTTGGCAGAAAACTACTCGTCAAATGATAGGGATTTTATGTATTACTTTATAATGTGTATTTAGGTGAAAATATTATGTGAAATTGTAAACATTGGTTCGAATGAGACACAAGTGTAGGTAATAATTCTTCTTTTGTCTACTTCGTTCTGTGGACCTATGTTGTTAAAATTGGTTCGCATGAGACACAAGCATAAGTAATAATTCTCCTATTGCCTACTAGGTTCAGTAAGCCCATGACCGTCACCACGAAATCCAAACTTGCATCCAGTACCCAAACAAATTGAGTAAGGTGAGTAGGAAGACTCCAGTTTGAGATGTGTGGCCAGTTGCGTTCCTCAAATGGGCCGATGGTTCCTATTACCGTCGTGACAGCGTCGATGGATGGCGCGGCGGACGGAGAAGGATGGCGAGCCAAATGAAAATTCCCCAGACGGTGGCCGGGACTGGAGTAGGGTACTGGAACCGAAGACCGGAACGAAGGGAAGTACACATGGTGGACCGGCTAAAAATGCGTACCATTTACCAGTATTGATTGACCCATGACTCCCTGAATCGTAGGTATAGCGGTTTATTTGTGCATCATCTTTATTTTCATTGATGATAACATGAATTTCGGGTCAAGGACAGAAAAATAACTGTTGAGATTCCTAGTTTAATTTTGTAGTGATGAACTAGGTGTAAAGTAATTAAAAAAATCCTCTTTAAAGCCCCTCTTTAGATATTATGATACTCGTTTTAAAATTGTTTATGTCAATTACCCAGCAGTTAAGCCCCGATCTACACCACTGATCTGGGAGTTCGGTAAGATTAGCACCACAGATCAGGGGAGGGTAACAGAGGGGTAGCTGACATAAACAGTTTGGTAACGAGACATAATACCTGTAGAGGCCCTTATAAGTGAATTTTTCTCTAAGACTCTATACCAAGTTCATCGATACAAAATTAAACTAGTCACCTTGTCGATTTGAACTTGCTGAGGTGTAAATTTACATGAGTAACTGACAAATAACAGATATATTTTCAGGAGGTTGATGGGTATCCCTAGGAGGACGAGTGCTAGCATTGTATTTGCAGCTTACGATGTTGACTGTCTTCAGGTACGAGCTAGGTACAAGGATAGGATCTGATAATGACTTCCTGTATGCCGTATTTACGTGATAGTGAGGGATACGAATTACCACAAATAAAATTGAAGTGGTACAGAGAAACATGTGACAGATATTTCTGATCCCGATACCAACATAAATAATGTTGACTCATATATGCCTATTCATATTGTGGCCCAGTTTATGTAAGTGGATGCCAGGTCTAGATACCTCCCTGAACATGTTGGCCAACATATGGCTATATCCTTTACCTCTCTAACATTAATTTTGTGTGTACATAATTATGTGAGAAAGAAAGAAAATTAATCTAGGCACGCTTATCAGGAATTCAAATATAATTTTACGTCGCGTGTTTCATTCCTATGTTGTCGCCTCGTGTGGTCTTTTGGTGCTTAATTTGAATATATTGGTTCGTAGGTTTTGGTAATCTTGTTTCCATATCAATATTGTACTGCCCAGTGCTTCAATAAAGACTAGAATTTTTATTACTATTACTATAATCTTGTCATATTTTACACTGAGAAATTTTCTCGGCAAACATTTTTAGCTTTTTCCAAACGCCCACACGAACGCCAATTGTTTCGTGTCATTGCTTGGTGCAATTGTGATGTCTAAAAATAGTTTGTAGTTGCATTCCTGTTCACTTCGGCAGAAGCTTTGGGAATACCATCCAGAAAGTGTGGAATGATATAAACAAAAGAGTGGGGAAATGAATTCCATTTTCGAACGACGGAGACAAGAAATGAACACATATATGTAGCTGGATTCTATGAAAAGGTCATAAAATTTACAAAAAATAATGAATATTTCTTCTATGTTAGGTGTCTGGTATCCAGGCTGCTGAAGTTTTAGATTTCGAATATTGTGTTCAGAAAAACACATTTGATCACATCTAAGGTTGCAGTTAATGGTCACGGCAGCAACTGACTAGGTTTCTACTCTCAAAGTAGGCTGATTCGTTGAAGGATGAACAACGAAATCCGAATCCAAAGGAGCCCGTTTCTGAACAAATGTATTCAAATAAAGTGGTTTAATTGGATTTTCTTATTTACCAGCAAGTCTACAACAATGGTATATAAGAATGTATTTTGTGTTACCAGTGTAACTAATCTTTCGATACGAAACTCAGCATCACGACTGCATGTAGACTCAGCCCACATTTCGTCAGCAAATATTTGAGAAATATGTACCTCAAATCAGTCATCGGATGGCTGTTTGCATTCTTTTCAAGTTGGTTCATAGCAGCACAATTGGAAACCTGCCGGCAATGGAGTCCAGAGCTCTGACATGCAAATCGAGCGGTGTTCTAAAAATAGGATAGACGACAAAAAGACGGCGCCGGGATCGAACTCTCCTCGCAGCATTTGCGTCGAACTGTATGTTACTTTACTATAAAATGATACGTTGTTGGTAGAGTTCCTTTGGATTTATTGTTTTATTAACTTTGCTTCCTTCTAATTAGCTTTGATGACATTTTGTGTTTGAAAACAAGGTATCAGTATATTATGAATTACTGTCTAACAATAGATACACACTCATACCTATTCATATCTACGTATCTTGCACCAACACTAACACCATGTATATTGTAACACTTCCATTTAATGAAAAGTATTTGTTCTTGTTTACGGTATTGTATATATTCCAACAAACGGCCCATTTTCTTTGTACCACACTTTTGAAGTGGGTTTATGCTCATTTACATTATTACTTGTCACTCTCGACCAACAACTAAACTCGAATCAGGGAAACCGTTATGAATAGAAGTATGCCTTCCTATCATTATCATATTTTAATGAGCACCTAACGAATGCTCCAACTGATCACTAAAAGTGTTCACAATGATATCAGTTTCAAACGTTATGAATCATTCGCAAGAGTTAATGGGACTAGATTTGTAAATGTGCACTAGTAATGGCTTTCATATATGGACTGATAGCTTTTTTTTAATCCAAAAGAACATGTACCTGATTTGTTAATCTTCCAATTCACTGCTAGACTTTTGCGTGAACTTGTAACTTGTATTGGAAATAAGGTTCTTTCGGAAAACAGGGATAGAAAAAGCAGAGGTCGCTTCTATGGTCTGTGGGACACGCTCTCCTGAGGTGCTGTTAAGAAGCAGAGGCGGCCCCAATGCTCCTCAAGGACGCGCTCTTCTTTTATGACATAAAAAAAGCAGCGGCAACCCCGATGGTCTGCAGAGACTTGCTGTCCTCTCCTGACGTAAGAAGCAAAGTGAGCCCCAATGGTCTGCAGAGACTTGCTGTCCTCTCCTGACGTAAGAAGCAAAGGCAGCCCCGATGGTCTGCAGAGACTTGCTGCCCTCTCCTGATGTAAGAAGCAAAGGAAGCCCCGATGGTCTGCAGAGACTTGCTGTCCTCTCCTGATGTAAGAAGCAAAGGGAGCCCCGATGATCTGCAGAGACTTGCTGTCCTCTCCTGATGTAAGAAGCAAAGGGAGCCCCGATGATCTGCAGAGACTTGCTGTCCTCTCCTGATGTAAGAAGCAAAGGGAGCCCCGATGATCTGCAGAGACTTGCTGTCCTCTCCTGATGTAAGAAGCAAAGGTAGCCCCAATGGTCTGCAGAGACTTGCTCTCCTCTCCTGATGTAAGAAGCAAAGGAAGCCCCGATGGTCTGTAGAGACTTGCTGCCCTCTCCTGATGTAAGAAGCAAAGGAAGCCCCGATGGTCTGCAGAGACTTGCTGTCCTCTCCTGATGTAAGAAGCAAAGGGAGCCCCGATGATCTGCAGAGACTTGCTGTCCTCTCCTGATGTAAGAAGCAAAGGTAGCCCCAATGGTCTGCAGAGACTTGCTCTCCTCTCCTGATGTAAGAAGCAAAGGAAGCCCCGATGGTCTGTAGAGACTTGCTGTTCTCTCCTAATGTAAAAAGCAAAGACAGCTCCGAAGGTCGGTGAGGACTTGCTCAGATATTATGTCGTTAAAAGCATGGGCAGTTCCAGTGGTCAGCATGGACCCGCTCTTTTCTGTCGTAAAGAAGCAGAGGCAGCCGCCCTAATGTTCTGCTCGGAGCCGCTCTCCGCTGTGTCGTACAGAGACTCTAATGTCATCAGTCCAGCGGGAAAAGACCAGACGGCAGGTAATGGCCTCAAGGATGGTAAGATGTGATTCATGACATGGCTTCGTCAAGGTCAGGGAACTCTGACTGCGACGACATTTGATGGAGGCTGGGGAAAGGGGACCTTTCCCAGTCATTTGTCTCTGCCTGCCACCCGTTGATGGAATAAGTTGAAGCGAAATAAAATGGCGTTTGACGTTTCTTTGGATTATTAAAACCGCAAACTGAAGGCCTATTTGTGGTTAATGTGGAATAGAGACTGAATTAATTTGACAGAGATTTATTGACATGAAAACCTCTGGTTTCCAAATCTAATTTCTCATTGATACTTTTTACTTTTACGTCATGACTGGCAGCTGGTCTCATATGTCAACAGATTTTGTTGACGACTGTACTGTAGAGATAATATGTTAAATTTCCTCACGACTTCACCTAAAAGTTTTTCGAATCTGTCTTCTAAATTTTAGATGACAGTGGGAATGAGATTGTGTATGCCAGTGTTTTTTTTTTCAGGTTCAGATATTTTTTATATTGTTGTATGTAATTAATATTAAATGGTTCAGATATATTCTCTTAATAAATATTCTTGAATGTCACATTGAATGTGACTAAAGGACCTGATCACATTGAATGTGACTAAAGGACCTGATCACATTGAATGTGACTAAAGGACCTGATCACATTGAATGTGACTAAAGGACCTGATCACATTGAATGTGACTACAGGCCCTGATGAACAACCACAACAATGTTAAGTTTAGTAGAACAAACAATCGTGTACGATACCTGCAATTACGTTTTAAGATAACAACTAATAAAAAAATGTACCGTTTATGAGAACACGTGTGTGATAAATTAATGTGATGTCCTACCGAGGAATTCAAGGCCTCCACGGAACAGGTGGGAGGAGAGATGCTTGCAGCCGAGTTACATAAATGATCAATTAGGCTAACTTATTAATTCAACAGCATGTTAATATGAAGTTAGATGCAAGCCATCGTCGGGGCTTCGATAGTAGGCGCTTGCTATTATAATAACCTTACTACAAGTTGACCAAACTTTGAAGAACAAGAAACCTTACCTAATTATTACAGCTCCCGAGTCCACGTTCTCTTTGATCGTATTCTCTTCATATATCACAACAGCCTGCTAATCAACTACTGTTTAATTGGAAGGCCTGATCCTGGAATAGGCACAAAAGAGTTGTAGTGATCAATGGATTCCGAGACGTAACATCTCAATCAATGACCTACCTAAGTAAGAACACAGGTAATTAATGACCCACTTAAGTAAGAACACAGGACACAGATAGTCAATGACCCACCTAAGTAAGAATACTTATAATCAATGACCCACCTACGTAAGAATACTTATAATCAATGACCCACCTAAGTAAGAACACAGATAATCAATGACCCACTTAAGTAAGAACACATATATTCAGTGACCCACCTAAGTAAGAATACTTATAATCAATGAACCACCTAAGTAGGAATACTTATAAGCAATGACCCGCCTAAGTAAGAACACAGATAATCAATGACCCACCTAGGTAAGAACACAGGTATTCAATGACCCACCTAAGTAAGAATACTTATAATCAATGACCCACCTAAGTAGGAATACTTATAATCAATGACCCACCTAAGTAAGAACACAGATACTCAATGACCCACCTAAGTAAGAACACAGGTAATCAATTACCCACCCGAGTAAGAACACAGGTAATCAATGACCCACCCAAGTAAGAACACAGGTAATCAATTACCCACCCAAGTAAGAACACAGGTAATCAATGACCCACCCAAGTAAGAACACAGGTAATCAATGACCCACCCAAGTAAGAACACAGGTAATCAATGACCCACTCAAGTAAGAACACAGGTAATCAATGACCCACCGAAGTAGGAACACATGTAATCAATGACCCACCCAAGGAAGAACACAGGTTATTGATTACCCACCTAAGTAGGAACACAGATAATCAATGACCCACCTAAATAGGAACACAGATGCTGCATTGATGATTGAGGATGTGAGTTGCTGACACTGTTTTCATTAAAAAAAAATCAATTTGGGATACGGGAGCGCTGAACCAAGCTTGAATGATTTTCTTCCATGTTTTATTTGCATTCGATTTAAGAGCCAACTTAAGCAGATTGAGGAAGGCAGGAACAGTTTTTAATTTATTGAGAGCTATACTGATAGAAAAAGGGAAATGTGTCATTTAGAGGAATAGGCAATGCCTGATATGTCGAAGTGATACCAATTGAGGTCACTTCACGTTTATATAAATGAAGTCTCTATATGACCATTCTTGCAGGTCACTGATGAGGGTCAAACAAAATTGACAGAAACAGAGTATGACCAGTACGGAATTTCGTTAACTTTTGTGACTCAAATGTTTGTTTCACAGCCTTCACTTGACATTCTCATAAACAAACTGCAAAAACGGACGACAACAAAAGTGGGCAAGGCGAGGCCAGCAAAGGTCAATCCAGGAAGAGTTTTATAAAAAAAAATACATTCAAAATACAGCACTGGAGATTCAGATTATTTTGGAACACGTTCCAGTGACCTCTGAGGAAATGAAATAATATTGAGTTCAATGTTTCAGTGCATTTCGTTCAAGCCGTTATAGGTCAACCTTCGTTACAGTAACGAGGAAACATTCTGCGCTGCATATTAATTTACAAAATGTTCAACAGAACGAACATAAAAGATAAAATTCCCGGGATAATGTATTTTTTTCGTAGGTATATGTTTTAGCTCAAACATTTTTTGCCTGAGGGATTTTCATAAAAATAACTTGTAATGTTTTATATTCCGTTCCTCCAACTCCATCCTGCTTCCACATCTTCTCATTACATATACGTGCCATGATCAATACGAGGCAGTATTCAAAATTCTGTTCACACTCCCCAAGGCAATTAAACAGATGGCATATTTTGTTCTTTCCTGATCGGGCCAAATCCAAGGCTGAGTCACACTTATTTACCATCTGTCTGCTCGAGCTTAGAGAAGCCGTCAGCCGAAGCACATAAATCGTGTTCCACGAACCTGGGTAAACAAATCTATTACTGTACCAACGAGAGTGGGTCAGAGCAGCGTAAGTCGCGAGAGTGGATCAGAGCAGAGTGGGTCGCAAAAGTGGGTCAGAGCAGAGTGGGTCGCGAGAGTGGGTCAGAGCAACGTAAGTTGCGAGAGTGGGTCAGAGCAGAGTGGGTCGCGAGAGTGGGTCAAAGCAGCGTGAGTCGCGAGAGTGGGTCAGAGTAGAGTGGGCAGCGAGAGTACGTCAGAGCAGATGACGGAGCTATATAACTCAATGGTACAGAAAAGGAGAAGGAACAATGAATGGCAGGAAAAATAGAGCCTGATGATATGAACACAGATTTGTTAACATTATTATCTTGTGATCGTAGTAAATCAATGGAAATGCTGGCACTGCTACAGAAAATATTTATCATACGACAACACTATAGCAACTCATTACAAACGTGATGAGGCTTGTAGATGGCCTTATCTTCAGCTAGCCAAAGGAAGTTTCGTGACCTTGCGCGCTGATGTTCGCCAAACATCGCCAAAAAATCCCCCCCTCACTGTTCCACCCAAACCCCGTCGAGTGTTCCCACTCGAGGGTCATCCTACAGCTGGCTCTCCTTGGCACAACAAAGGCGGTGTTATTTCACCTTTGGAGCCTGAGTTTTGACAGAAGTAGCAAGAGTATTGAAGCTTAAGTTATCACTGAAGTAGCGAGAGTATTGAAGCCTAATTATTGACGGAAGTAGCGCGAGTATTGAAGCCTAATTATTGACGGAAGTAGCGCGAGTATTGAAGCCTAATTATTGACGGAAGTAGCGCGAGTATTGAAGCCTAATTATTGACGGAAGTAGCGAGAGAATTGAAGCCTGTGTATGGACAGAAGTAGAGAAAGTATTGAAGCCTGAGTATTGACTGTAGTAGCGCGAATATTGAAGCCTGTGTATGGACAGAAGTAGAGTATTGACGCCTGAGTATTGATTGAAGTAGCGAGAGTATTGAAGCCTGAGTATGGCCAGCATATCATGAGCCTTCGCGCCCTCTTGTCTTGGTATTTGAACTTCACGGTCGATTACCGTAAAAAATACTTCAGCACATGAATTTTCAGGGTTTTTAACCTGTTCTAACTATTGAACCTGTTCTAACTATTGAACCTGTTCTAACAATTGAACCTGTTCTAATTATTGAACCTGTTCTAATTATTGAACCTGTTCTATTTTTTGAACCTGCTCATACTACTGAACCTGTTCTAGCTATTGAACTTGTTCTTACTACTAAACCTGTTCTAACTATTGAACCGAAACGGTAGCTTTTGAGCAGTCACCGATTCTTTTTAAATGGGTCAGTGTTGGCCTCTACAAAGCTATCCTGAACTTGCATTATAAAGTGAGATCGAGAACAACAAAAATGTCTTGTAAAGAGCATAAAAAGATCCAAGGCAAGGCCCCAATTACGATCAATTAAACGTCGGCTTTTTGAATAGGTTTCTTTCAAGGAAGATGAACTTTTGATTGTTCCTGTACAAAAATTAGCAATTTTTTATTACAGCGATCATTACTTCAACTTTAATAACCGCACCGACCGTTCGTAGGAGCAGGTGAAAAACACAATGTTGGCCGTTTCACAAGGCACACCATTAGCTCTCTCACAAAGCACAACGTTGGCTGTCTCACAAAGCCCAACGTTGGCTGTATCACAGAGCACAATATTGGCTGTCATATACATATATATCTATATAATATTGTTTATAAGTGTAT
>SDVV010038980.1:0-10677 GCA_016164225.1 Gammarus roeselii | reverse complement strand
GAGTCTTTATCTTGCCCTACTAAATAAATTGTACTTGAAATAAAACAGACCGCGTAGCTGTGAACATTGTATTGCGTTGCTGCCGGAGCTGACTTAGTCCGAGTAGCCGTGAACCTTGTACCGGTTTCGACGATGCTATCTGAGCGCACAGACGTATGGACATATAACTGACGAGGTTCTTAGTTGTTGGAGTCGAGGATTCGTTTCGTTGCATTTGAGTCGTTATCTTACCTAAATTATAAGATTGTATTTATACGACTAAACCGCGTAGCTGAAAATATTGTGTTGCGTTGCTGGCGGAGCTGATGTCGCCCGTGTAGCCGCTGATCTTATACTAATCTCGAAGATGCTACCTGTACACACTAGGGTGCGTACATATATCACTTACTATTCTAAAGGATTGGAAGCGGAGGTCCGTTTCGAGTAAGCGTTTTTTCTTTTGCGCACTAGCGTGCGTCTGTTATTGCTAAAACTTTCATTTTTTTCTAACGTTGAAAGCGTTGTTTTGTTTTTTCCTCGCACACTAAGGCGTGCGAGCCTGCTTTAATCAATGATCGTCGAGCCCTACGGGGGAGCCTATTATGACTCACGTTGAGGCTCTGGTGGAAATGAGGATCAAATCAAATCAAATCAAATCCAACGCACATCTTTGGTGTAATTGGCAATGTAATGTAATTGGCATTGAAGTTTAATCAATAACCATAGGTCGGTGCACTGGTTCTTGTGGGGAAGGGGGCGTATTATTTGAGCAACTGACCATGACGTCAGCCGGGCGAAGCAAATATGCACGTGGCATCGATAGTCCAGCTTCGTGATTGTGCAATTCGTTTGGAGGGGTAATAAAGTACTGGGCCAGGAACTGTGTGAGACTAGTAGAGCGGGAGCAGGAGCAGGGAAGGCTGCAAGGGCCAGCAGGCCTGACCGGGGGCCAGGCTGGGGGCTGTGAGGAGGAGCCAATCAACGTACCTTGCGAGATTACCCACAATGCGAGGAGGGTGGGAGTTACTGGTGCCTGCTGAGTGGTTCGAGACGAGCCACATCAGCTCCACAATGTGCCCCACCGCCTGGGGTTGCACCGCCTGATGGCACACCGTCGCGTCCGCCGCTACTGCAGAGGCTGTTTACACAGCACCGTCGAGGCTCGACACAGGCCGGCACATACCGCCCTACTGGGGAGTCTGCATTAACTTCGCGTTGGGACTCCGGTGGAACATGGAAGCAACTACTACTACGACCATATTTAAAAGTTATTATCCACGCAATCCACTCCATAATGAACCTCCATGTCTTTCCTGTCTCCTTTGTTCGCCTTGACCTCTCTTTCCCCTATCCCTATCCTCGATCTCCTTCAATTATCTCCAATCTTCGTTTCGTTACATCTTAATTTGTAATGAATAATTCCGTAGCAGGTTTCTTGATTTTTTAGGCAGTTTGTTCATTACTTATATTGAAGTAATATTTTGAATTGTTGTTGGTAAAGTTACCACCCAATCGATCGTAGTTGATTTGACGGTGAATCGCCTCTGAATCTTGTGGTTGCCTTGCCTCATTTTCTTTGACACGAGACTAAACTGCTACAGGCGGCTTTTGGGGTGGATGGATGATTGTTCATCTTATAGATCATCAATACTTTATTTAGTATTTTATTTTCTAATCATTTTTTGGGCTCTATAATTTTTTTCTGTCCTTTCATGATAAGTTTTGTATTGGTTTTTGGTATATATATAGAGGTTGGTTGGTTGGTTGAGACAACGTTACCCAGGGAAGGGAGGTACTCGTGGGACCCGCGGGACTTGGTAGGCCAGGAGGATTATGGTGGACTCACTTGGACCCTTCTGGGGTCTTTTGGGCCACTCTTGAGACCCTTTGGGGCCCTCTTGAGAAACTGTGGTACCCTCGTGAGGCTCCTCTGAATCCTGGAACCTCTGCTCTCCCCTCCCAACACAGTAAAACCCACACACAGGAATGTATAAATGTGGAGGGCTTGTGTAGGAAATTAGTTATTACAGTCCACAGCATTGCTGACGCAGAGAGGGAGAGCCGCGTCGAGGTGCGTCGAAATCTGTCTAAACGTGTCGAGACAGGCTGAAATTAGTCAAGACAAGCCCAGATGAGACGAGACAAGGACTCTGGGGACCCGGGGAGCTCGGGGGACCCAGGGGACTTGGGTTACCCTCCGGGACCTATCTGGCTCCTTTGGGACCTGAGGGACCTCTGTCCCTTCACCCCATCCCCCTAAACAAGTATGATGTCAATAATTTGAGCAGTTTTTCAGCCCATGAGTAACCTGCCTTTTCTTTCCTCTTCACGCGACGATCCACAATTTAATGGAGTAATGCTAGTATTTTTGTGCGAGAATTCCTGTTTATAATTTTGTAGAAAGTTTTCTCAGTCCGTGCCCGGTCGCGCGTGCGCGGACCATATGTAATTTCTGTTGTTGACCTTTACCCCGTAACTAAACCGCGTAACTAAAAACCTTGTGCGTTGCGGCGTTGTATTTGATCTGATCCGTGAAGCCGTAGATCGTTTACCAATTTCGACGATACTATCTGTGCGCACTGACGTGCGTACATATTAATCTTGAAGCTCTGAGCGGTTTGAGGCTGGGATTCGTTTCGTCTGAGTCTTTATCTTACCTGAATAAATGAATTGTATCGAAACCCCAAAGAAAAGAGCTGAGGAGAAGAGAAGATTGAATATTTTCGAGATGAATTGTTTGAGGAGCGTGGCCGGAGTAACGCTGAGAGACCGGATCACCAACGACGTGGTTCGAATCAGAACAGGGATGGTGAAGAAGTTGGATGACAGTCTATTCGCGTGTTCTGAGACTGTTCGGGCCCATGGAGAGGATGGATAAAGGGATATTGGTGAAAAGGGTGATGAATGCGGAGGAGAGTGGTCGCAGGCCTAGAGGTAGATCGAAGTTTGGATGGATGGTCTGAAGCAGGCGTTGGGAAGGAGAGACATGAATGTGGAGGTGGCGAGAGAGCGTGCAATGAACAGGCACGAGTGGAGAATTGTTGTGAATGGTTTATTTTGACGTTCTCTGATGTGCATTCTCGCCCTTGACATCCCGCTGTCGGGATGGTCGTGGGGGGGGGGCTATTATGACACGGCGAGGGTAAACGAGTGACAACTGTTGGGCCCTGCTGCTGACAACTGATCCTCGGACTGCACTCGTGACCCGAAATGTATGTTGCGGGGGTACCGGGCGGACCCTTAAGCGCAAAAGGGCTAAGTTGTGAGAGTGTGAGCGTATGGGGGTGTGAGGTGCGCCTTGCCATCGGCCTCTCCCCTTCCTGGAGGATGCGGCCTAGTGTCTGTATCTGTTTAAAACAACTAGACCGCGTAGCTGTAAACATTGTGTTCTGTCGTAGCTGACTTAGCCCGTGTACCCGTAAACCTTGTACTAATCTCGACGATGCTACCTGTGCGCACTGGCGTGCATTCATATTACTCTTGAAGTTCTAAATGATTGAAAGCAGAAATCAATTTCGTATAGACTTTCTTCTTGTGCTCACCAGCTTTCCTCTAACACGACTGAAATTTTCTATGTTCTGATTTTGACGTTTTTCTCGCATGCCGAGGCGTGCGAGCCTACTGGAATCCATGATCGCCGAGCCCTACGGGGGAGCCTGTTATGACTCACGTTGAGGCTCCGGTGGAAATGAGGCTTGAATAGAATCGAATCAGTGGTTGCCTTGCCTCATTTCCTTTGACACGAGGCTAAACTGCTACAGGCGGCAGTGGCCGGTATTCAGGGCTCAAATCTGCCAAGTGGCTTTATGGCTGTTGACTGTAGGAAGAAGAGAGGCCTGCAATTGGTGTCACGGTGCTCAATGGGCTAGTCTCGGCAGCAGCTTACCGAGGGAGTGCCAGTGGTAAACGAGGCTATTTGGCTGCTGTAGGGTGTTCAACTGGTATCAAGAATCTGATGAGAATTCGATTGTTGGGTTCTGAGATACATTTGCGCTTGGTGGCCAGAGTCTGGTCTTCCGGACGAGGCTACTTTTTTAGGTGGCTAGTCGATCCAACCTATGTTTTTACAGTTGCAGCGGGTTATGGCATTTTTTGAACAATCATGTTGAAAACTATTAAAAGGGAAGAAATATGCTGGAGGTAAAGTACCCCCGAGCTCTATCGATGGTGCGAGTATTCTGTGAAATCAGGTTCAGAAAAAGGAAAAAAGTTTTTATTTCGTACCTTTATTCGACCAATAATGATCTGGTCTGTGCATAAAAACCAATTATCTTATCTCGGTAGATATATTTTTTGGTGGGCGGGGAAACCCGTTCAACTTTGTTATCTTTGACGTGTCATATCATCCCTCGTTCCCGTCGAACGTTCGTCTCCTCTGAACTTTTGGTTTATTCGCTTCGAGTCGTTTGCATTATCACGGCAGCCTTGTGTTTAGCTTCGTTAAGTTACAACTAACAAAGTTACGGGCCGAATTGGATGCCCTGCTCCAAAGTGTAATTTGCAAAGATGATAAGCTGTTCATGAAGTAACTTGTATGGACCATAAAGGGGACTACATCAGGCGCTCCTAAGGTTGTCATGAGCTGCTGTCAGAATCTGTCGAAATAGGAAAATAGCTTGGGTACTACTTGATTTGATGAACAAGAGTTTAGGAGAGGGTCAATTTGCAGTCTATAAAATGGGCGAGAGTTGTCCTCCTCTTGGGATGACTTTATTGATGGTCGGTTTTCTCTTCGTTGCAGTTCACCGTCTCCTAGGCTGTCTGTGCTTGCTCAGTTTGCACTTGGTGAATAATGTCCTTGATGTGCTTTTCCTCCCATATGCCTTCCACTCTCCATGCCTGTCCATTACGGTTTAACCAGGACTAGTATCTCCTTTTCCTGGCATCCTTGGTCGGCGGTCGCCGCTGTGTCAACCACACATCCCTGCTTGCGTGTTGCTACCGTCTGCGCCCTTCTGTTACAGGGGCATTTTTATGGGGCTGGCGGTGTCGGCTTACGGGGGATCGGGTTGCTGTTGCTGCCTCTACCCTATCTCGTGCAGGCTAAAGAAGAGTATCCCCTCCAAGGGGCTCCTGATGGTGCTTCTGTTGGGTTCTTTGAAGACATTCGGACAATCTGCCCACAAAACTACAAATAATTAATCCTACATTTTTTAGGTGTCACTTCACATCTAACAATATTTAAAACCTTGTCTTGAGTGAAGTTTCGTCCGGAATTGATGGCTTAGCTCCATGAAGGGTAGTTCAGCTAAACTGAATTGCATACATGGATTTAGAAATGGGAGAGAACGGGAGTTGCATTACAACCAAGTTTTTGGGATCGATACTGATTTAGCACGGCTAAATCTGTGTGGATCTTCCTATGCAGGTGATGTAATTCCGGTCTTTTCTCTTCCGGCTGGTCATAATACAGAAAGCGTTCTGCCGCAATTGCTGGCACAATGTCTAATTTTGTTCATCTTATTCTCTTCTAGTCAGAAGATGTTGAAGACAAAGAAAATGCGCGACCGACTGAGAACGGTAAAGAAGAATCCAGACCCGACGAAGAAATTAAAGAAGAGAAGAAAGAGAAAAAAGTAAAAAAGAAGAAATCCTTCAGGTAAGGAAGGTTATATCCGAAATAATAGTACAACATTATTGTGAATTTTATTGCCACAAACCTTCGCTTTTTGTTGAACATTTGGTTCTCCTAATTTTTGTTCCATGGTGGACATCTGTTCATATAAGGAACTATTCGAATCGGTCATCGTAATTTTGTGCATATCATCTTTGGAATGTAGGAGTCTGTATAGCCCTGGAACGGGATGTTGACCCTAACTCTTGCTCCTTCCTCTTGTCCATCGTTTTCTAATAACGCGTTTGTTCCCCCCCTGCAGAAGTTTTTCGTTCCTCCGTCGAGAAAAGAAGGCATTGAAGGTGCAGGAGAGCAACGGAGAACTCGCCAAGGAAGCCGTGAGTACACTGCCTGGTTCACCCGTCCAATTGAACGTGTTGTTGATGCTGGTTCATCACGAAATGAAGTTTGTTTACCGAAAGATAAGCGTGAGAACACTTTCTCGAGCCTTCGAAACGTGTCGAGCTGGTGGTCTTTGATCTACTACAACGCGGGGCTATTATTAGTGTAAGGAAAGTTCTTCAATTTCTTCCAAACATAACGAACCGGCGCACCGCTGATGGCCCTTGAGAAGCGGCATGTTTCCAAGTGGAGCTTGAAAGTTCTGAAGCATTTTTCTAGTAGTAAATAATAAAAGTTTTCTTGAGCTTTGCGGAATGTTTACCCTATGGTGAAGAGGTGAAGAATTGATTTGAGTGGTCCGAGTCGTCGATTATTCTTATTTTCCTAGTTTCGTTCCGCTCTGTGTAACTCTGCACCATCCACACTACTCGCATGATTTGGTTATTCTTCCTGCAGCTTCCTTGGTGAACTGTGAAGCATTCATTGCTGTATGTTACCCTCAGCTGCGTCCTATGCCAAGTCTTGTTCGCTCGACGCCATAACTGGTTGCATCATGACTGCTGAGGAAGCTGTTCATTGCGGTGGGGGCGCCACTCTCCCCTATAAGGTCGCGCCCTTCCTTCTGCGTGCCTAAACGCCTTTCTTCTGATCTGCACGAATGAGTCCTGCAGTGGTAAGTTCAATTGCTAAGGGAATGCTATGCCGTTCGATGAAGCCTTCAGCTTATTAGTAGCTAATATTGGAAAATGCGGATTTCAGCGGGTTGTTGAAGCTCCTCGATGCGGTGCACATACACTCTTAGACTCAATTTTCATCTGCTGACTGTACCGACTGTCCTGATTATTGGTGGCCATTAAGTTTCTGCTGAGATTTGTTTGCAGTCATCGGCAAATGTTCCCGGTGGTGCTGGTTTGGTAATGTTGGTGTGGCTGTGATCCTTATGAGCCGGCCTCGTTGGTCGAACTACCAAGCAAGCTCTTGCCGCCAACTGTTCTCGAAATGATTCTGCTTGCCTTTTTACTTTTCCCCTTGAGACCTGACATGCGACGGACACTCCAGAGATGAAATGACCGCCAGTTTGTCCCTGCCGGTAATGTGGGGCTCGTAATGAACGCTCGACCCTCCTGCCTTCAGGCGGCTCTCCGCCTGCTGCATCTGATAGCAAGTTGCGATTTACCAGAGGAATTTGGTTCATGATTTTTTTCTTCGAAATATTTTTTCCGCATCATTCAATCGGCTATTTTGACTGCTTTGTTGCGCTCAAATTTGTGCCAAAATGTGGGGTTGGAACTAAAACTAGGAGGATTGAACTAATTTTCATGACAAGATTCCATCTATTCCCTATGCAATCTCTCTCGTACGCCGCCACCGCTGCGACAGACAAGGCGTTTGTAGCTCCATCGCCTCTGGTGTTATCTCTGAAAAAGGCTTAGCAGCAGTGGGGGCTCGTCCGCCAAGGCTGAGGTGGCCGATACTGCCAGCGATAACAGGTGCTTGGGATCCATCTCCGGCTACTCGGTTCTGCCAAGGGCTTATTTTCCGACTGCTATTCCTCTGTTATGATCAACCGCAGCTAGCAGATACGTCTCCACGTCTATCCAGACATTCCCGTAAATCTTGAGTCTTTCTCACTGCGCGCAAAACTGTGTAGGTCTGACAACCCTAGCTTAAGTGACACGGTGAAAACCTTGTCTCTGCGTGATTTCCATCACTCTCAGTAGTGTTCTACAGATTAGATTATTTATCAATAGCCTACAGATTAAATTACTTGACCAAGAGACTTCAAGTGTATCCCATTTGTGCCCGTCACTCAGAAGTATGAAAGGCGGCAATTCGGTGCCGGGTATTCGATAACAGAGGGCCAGGTTCCACTCTCATAGCCCATGGTAGCCCTTTAGTTGTAATGGACTTAGGGCGGAGTCTATGATGTCATATAACGGGCGAATTTACTTGCATGCCAATGAGGCACCAGCTGGCAAGGGAGGCACGCGCCTGTAGAGTTTGGTAAACTGTAGGGCTGTCCCCCTCATAGGAGTGTTCGTTCCTCTATTTCAGTTTAGGCCCGCCTCTTCTTTTTTTTGAGAGTTCAAGTCATTCGGGTTGCGAGGAGAGTGGGACATCACACAACACATTCTGTTCACGAGACGAGGCGAGCCATACTTGGAACAGGGAGGTAGCCTGGTGTGATGCTCGTGTGTTAAGTATAGGTTTCTTTGACATAAGTCGTGCTATTTTACTTGTAATACTCTGATAGATCATGAAATTGACGTGATAAATACTTTCCTTCATAGTTGCGTGTAGTATTGCATTTGAGGGTTGTCTACAATTTTTGCGCGTTTTCCTTTGTGTGATGGTTTTGTGAACTTTACTAAACTTTATTGTACTTGACTATCCTCCTACATAACATAAGATAACGAGGTCCTCATGCCTTCTCTTGTTATAGTATCACAATCATTATTCATGCTCGTTTGTGAAGTACCCTGTTAACTTGTTATTGTTACCTTATTGAACAATGAAATGATTAATATCTTGCTGGCATTACAACCTTGCACCGCATTAAGCGTTTTGAACGACCTTTCTAGTATAAAACTTATAACACCTCTGCCGCATTGCTTCCCTCTTGAACTTTTACATGCCATCCCCCCCCCCATCCCTAAGGCGAGAAGTGTGGCCTGCTCCTCCTAGCCGTCTGCGGTGCAGCTGTCGCAATGGCGGTGGCTGAAGTGCCCGTCCTGATGCCTTTTGTTAGAACGCTAGCACACTGATCGCGGCCTGGTCGACTATCTGAGTAGGAAACGGGATTTTGAATGCATGGCTACTTAACTCTGTCCAGTTTTGGATGGAAGTAAAACTTGACTCACGGCTTCGCAATGCAGACTTTTAACGGCAGTTGCCTCTTTGTTCTATCTAGTAGTTTGGGGAAGTAACCAAGTGGACATTCTTTGGGGGATGTTTGTTCGTTGTAAAGACTATTCCTGCGTTGAATCGTCTGCCATCCTGAATGTTGCTGGTTGAAGTCACAAGTGTAACAGGACTGAGCTTAAATGACAGTTGTGTAGAGAAGCTGCTGCGCTCCTGACTACAGCACTGTTAGACACCATTTACATGACGATGGCGAGTCAAAGTACCTCGAACGTCTGACTAACCGCTGTAACCGCCGTGCGGTGTTGGTACTGGGGGGCGAGTGGGTGCTGGGGAGGGAGAGGTTTCGGGTGGAGATGGGCGCTTTAGGAGTAGAAGAAGTTGGGGGATGAGGGTCAAGGAGTCCAGTATCCAGAATGATTCACCAGCAGAGCAAAGGCGTCTCTCATAGACGCGCTGCTACAAGTGGTCAAACTACTCTTGTGGAGTCATTATTTTTGCATCGTAAGTGCGTTTTCATATGCAGAGTTCCCTCGAGCGGCCATATTGACCAGCCACCACACAGGTGTTCGGTTGTCTGTTCCAGGCCAGAGCCTTGCTGGGTTGTGGTGAGAGATGCTCGCTAGATCTCGACAGCGGCGTGTGATGGATCTCTGCTCACGCTGTCATCGTCCAACTGATCGCCATCTTCTAACTTCTTTGATGCCGCCTGCTCTCCATATCTCTGACGGCCTCTGCTACAAGAAGACTTGAAGCTCTCGAGAGCACTGACCCCCTTCCCCCATTCCTTGGGGTGATCACAACCTCCCAATTCATCAAACACCGCTCTTCCCTGCGAGCAACCCCCGCGGCTTCTCCCCGTTTTTCCTCTGGCTTGGATCAATATTGTTAGTCCGGCCATGAGCGGTCGCGCTAATGCGGGAATAATTCGCGTGCACGTGGCAGTCTGCGCTGGCGATCGATAAAGGTGTAACGCCCCTCCCCACCCCTTATTGCACCCAGGTCTAGTCAACCAAGCCAGGGCGTGGCCCCACAGGCCCGATCGTTTGCTGCTATTGTAATGGGTCGGTCTTGGCGGAGTGCCTTCAAATGCTCCTTCACGAAGACCTACCGTGAGAAGCCCTTCATGAACAGCCTCAAAATGAGGTTTGCGGGCGCAGGGTGGAGGATTTAAAGTTAGCTGCGTCGTTGCAAGATGGGATCAAGTTTGTAATTGATAGCGGGTAGGGATTATAGGACGCAGATATTCGTGATATCTTGCAGTTGAATTTGTAGGTAGTCTTCCGGTCTACCTGTCGAAAAATTCATTTTTATATTGTGATGCGTTGTGAAAGCAGGCACGTTCTCCAGCTATTAATGCCATACAAACTATAAACTTTTGTGTACGGTAAACATTTGTAATGTATGTGTTTATGGCGTTTGTTGAAGCGTTTGATTGTCCCAACTCAGTTTGCCGCCTACGGTCAATAGTGCTGGGCGAAAGCCAACACGAGGCCTCTCACCCTTGTCCAGTTATCCGTTTACAGTACAAATTGAAGTTTCTGCACATGCAGTCACTCATGGATTATACTCGGAAGAAATGTATATGAAGCGAGTGAGTAAATGCCAGGGTTCTATCCGTGCGATTGCCAGACAACGGACGCCTCTAAATGTATAAGCAGCGAGTGAGTAAATGCCAGGGTTCTATCCGTGCGATTGCCAGACAATGGACGCCTCTAAATGTATGAGCAGCGAGTGAGTAAATGCTAGGGTTCTATCCGTGCGATTGCCAGACAGCGGACACCTCTAAATGTATAAGCAGCGAGTGAGTAAATGCTAGGGATCTATCCGTGCGATTGCCAGACAGCGGACGCCTCTAAATGTATAAGCAGCGAGTGAGT